>BQNB010068439.1:0-33844 GCA_026074375.1 Tanacetum coccineum | reverse complement strand
TTGTATTGTCTATTTTATGCTTCCGCTGAATGTTAAACAATTTATTACTTTCTAATTCAAGTGATCTGTTTTCTTAAAACGTCTCATATAGAGGTCGTTCTGTATTGCTTAGAAGTATGATAATCATGAAGTCACACTCCCTCGGTTGCCATTATACTCTGATATTTTAGGGGTGTGACAGATTGGTATCAGAGCCCTGAGCTATAGAGAACTAGGTTGCATTAGGTAGCACTAGACTATAACTACTTATCTGCTTAACATGCTTATTATGCTTCTATTGTCTGTCATTGCTGGTTTCTCAATATGGGGTACATAGGAATCAACAATCAAAGGAGTACATATATATTAAAATGGGATACATGTGACATAGACATATATGAGATACATATACTTAATATGGGTTACATGTGTATTAAACATATACATATACTTAATATGGGTTACATGTGCATTAAACAGGCTTAACTACGCGTATTTTGAAATATACCTATATCCTTATTTCATATTTTCTTGTCTCAGCAAGCAACGAGAGCATCTTTTAAGCGACTCATGTAGAGGAAGTTCTCTTATATCTTGTTGTAACAATTCGTAATTTTTGGGTTATTATTTAATCTTATACTTTCGCTATTTATTTTAATTTTACATAAAAATTACTTTTTCGGTTAACCGGATAGGTTATCTCGCGTTCGTAGTAAAACGTATATTAAACGCGAACCCGACTTTAGACTAAAGATTAGCTACGTGCTCTACGTATTTTTATTATTTCAGATATGTATCCTAAATGTTGTAATTTTATTTTTAATGTTTACGTTTACTCTTCATGATTGCGTCTAAACTTTTACAATATTAAGCCTTTTTACCCGTTAGCCCTAAAAAATACCCACTTAGTCAAAATTTATACAAAAACTAACCAATAACCCCCCCCCTCATCACATATATTCGGCACCCACATGGACTAGAGTCCATGTGGTGATTAAACCTTCATATGTGTCCTATTTTAGATGATAGTGGGACACATGTAAACCTAACTATGCATGTCTTGAACTCACTAACACCATCTCACTTTTCTCATAGATCACTTGTCTAAAAAAAATCTCATATCTTTCTCCTTTTGCTCTTTATGTACCGTTCGACATAAGCCACCAACACCATTTCCATATAAAAAATTCTCTTGTAATATTATTCATAGGTTGAAGGGTTTTGGAGCTAGTTGTAGTTCTTGGTATTATAGGGGTGTTTGTTTCGGCTTATATGTGGGCTTATGAGCTTATTTCATTTCAGCTTATATAACATAAGCCCTAATTTTCTGGCTTATTTTGAGACTTGTGAGCTTATATAACTTTATTACGATATTATATAAGCTCATAAGTCTCAATATAAGCTAGATATTTGGGGCTTATGTTATATAAGCCGAAATCAAATAAGCTCATAAGCCCACATATAAGCCAAAACAAACACCCTCTAAATAACTTCAAGCAATCTTCAAGACAATAATATTCAAGGGTTTATAGTTATGTTCATCATGGTTAATTAGAGGTTCGTGCAAGTGTATCTAAGGGTTATTTGGTTGGGTTAAAGAGCTAACTAAAAACCTTCGGTTAATTATTGTTGTATTCTTCATCCATTTTCTTCTTGTAAGAGTTATTATTATATATTTTTTTACTTGTAATTTATTTATATTCATAAATGTAATTTCTAAGTTTTTATGTTTTTTATACATTCTATATATGTAATTGTAAAGTTTAGCATTATACGTAAAATTTTGGGTCAAGAAACTTGGTAAAAAGTTGATTTGTAACACATTTGATTTGGGCAGTTTAGGTTAGTAGGTTAGAAAGTATATTCTGGAAAAATTTATGGACCATGAGGATTAGAGAAAAATATAGACATGTAGAGCTATGTTTTAACATCGTTTTCCCGGGTGGCACACCAGTTTTCAATGAGCTATAACTCTTAATTTTTTTATAAAAGTCACTATTGGTGTAAAAAAAACTTATAGATGACTGTCTAACTTAAATTTTGACATTTGAACCAGCCCTAACGGACTTACGGTTTAGGAGATACGACCGTTTTCCCGAGACTATAGTAATCTGGAAATAAAACAACATTGACACATGTTAGTAAAATTGCCATTTGACCCTCATTTTATAAAAACCGATATGATCAGACCCACATATCGGAAAGATAGACTCATTTACCTTTTCGTAGATGTAAGAACCGAATCGAGACCATTTACGGTTTAGGAATTATGGGCTATTGAAGTGGGCTAAAACTAAAAATCCTTATCAGCCCATATGTTTTGGGCTTATAAATATTAACTTGGACATTTTTAGGCCTAAATGTGTTTATAAAAATTAAAACCCTAATTACAATGCTAAATCTATATAAAAACTTATTTATATTTATTTATGTAATATTTATAAATCCTAAGACGCGACATTATTTTTAGGTTGCATCTAGGATTTTTCCTGACTCTCGACGCTTATTTCTCGTTATCTTTATCGTATTGCTTAAAGGTGAGTTCATAGCCCCACTTTTACTCATTTACTGTTTGTCGGAACCCGTAATTACTTACACTTCATTTCTTACACACGAATTAAACAAGAAAAGAGTGGGAAGTTAGAGAGAGAAACAAGAGAGAAAAATGGATGGAAGTAATATTAGCTTGAAAGAGAATAAACAACCAACACCCTTTTCCTTGGTGGAAAAGGGTTTATATACCCATACACTTACACTTAGACGTGTAGGGTGATGTAGCAATTTATACTATATATATAATATAATATAGGTGAAAATAAACAAATCACTTTTTAAAATCCAAAAAGCAATAAGTTTAAATTCACAAATAAAAATATATATATCCGGAAGTATCGGTTTCTCGCTTCGTTATCCACAAAGTTTAAAACCAGACCCGGGTAGTTATGTCCCAACGAGGCCGCGAATTGAGAATCGAGTGTCGGTTTGAGAAATTATGCTTGAATATAACAAATTAGGATTTGGATTCCTAATTCTACTAATAACATGCAAAAACAAGTAAAGGAAAACTAGAAACGAAAGCTATTAATGAAAAAACGCGAAAAACGTTAACGGGATTCAAAACCCGTTCTTTAAAAACTAAATTGAGCAAATTTAACCCTACGCACGCAAATTTAATTTTCCTAAGTCCTACATGATAAAAGAAAATTTTTTTAAAAAAAGAATTATATTTTTTTGATTTTTATTTAATTTTTTATGAATTAAAAACAGTTTTAAAAAGAAAAATTCATTAAAAATACTAAACAATCTTGGAAAAATCTAAAATATTCATGAAAAGTGCTTTGAGGTGAGCTGAATCTAAGAAAAATAAATTGGACTTACCAGCTTATTGGAATAAGCTGGTAATAAGCAAAAAGGGGCTGATAGCTTAAATGGGCCAAAAGACTATAAGAGAAAAGGAGTGAGTAGGGCTAACAGATAGCCCTACTGGTGCTGGTGGTTTGTGTGTGTGTTGCTTGGGACGAGTATGTATAAAGGGAGAGGTCATGGGTTCAACCCTCATGCCTCTCCTTTTTTTGAATTTTTTTTTTCAAAATTCTTTTTAAAAACTTAAAGAACAGACTAAATTAAGCAACTTTTGAAAAGACAATTTTCATAAAACTTAACAAATAAGCTGGAAAAAGCTGAAATTAAAGGACAGTTTGGCAAACTAACTAGGTAAGGATTTTGAGCTTATAGTTAAGACTGTTTGGACTTTTTAGACTAAAAAGAAAACTCAAAAAAACTAATAAGCTGAAAATCAACCTACACCTAAACCTGAGAAGCTCTAATGATTAGAATATAAGCAAATAAATAAGCTGATAGCATCAAAGGGGTTAAAGACAGTGGTATAACAAGGCTTATAAAGGACTAATACTAATACTCTAAAGCCAAGCATATGAACTAATAAGCACTACCATAAAGCTAAAAGCTAAAGATAGGGAAAAGAACTGAACTCAAGGAACACCAATAAGCAGGAATTTAGCAAAAGGAAAAAAGAAAATAAGCTAGAACAGGTAAATGAAAATGACAGAAACTCTACTCCTTTTTGGTTATTTGAATAAAAGTGTCACTGTTTGCAGCAAGAATTTAGGACTCAAAATTGATTTAAACAAATTGAAACTTGAAAGAAATGATCTCTTTACTACAATAAGCTAAATGCAACAAAGATTTCCCTAAATTAATCTAGAATAAGCCCTCAAATAATCTGCAAAATAAGGACATTTAAACTTGAACACAGATTCTACTTCCTAACTGTTCTTGACAAAAAATTCACTCAAGGTTTGTCCTAAGTTCATGACTCAAAACAAATCTGTAATGATGCATTTGTAATTATTTTAAACACAAAGAATACAACTCAAGCAATCTTCTAAGTAAATTTGTCAAAAGAGCTTTTTGAGAAAGCCAATAACATGCATTCTTGACTATATGATTACTCAAACATAAAAACTTAACAAAATTAACTCTAAGCAAATTAAAAACAACTTTAATTCAAATTTAGAGCTTATACAAATTGGTTTGAGTGACAAAGGAAAGTTTGAACACCATTTGGCCCATTTTGAGCCTTAACCCAAACACCCCTTTAAAAACAGTTTAAGAATTTTACAACTGATTATCACTATTATAAGCCAAGATTTTGAAAGACAAGTCAAAAGTTAAGCATACAAAGCATAAATAATCAAATAGCAATCCTAAATAAGCACTTATAAATAAGCAAACCAAAATAGGCATTCTGAGTAAACTAAAACAGATTTGCAATAAGAACTTAAGCAAATGGGTTCTAGACTACACAAAGCATCTTAAGCATAACAAGAGCATACAAAGCAATAGATAAACTAAAATAAGCAGGCAATAAGCAAAGCAAGAATAAGCTTAAAAAGACAGATTTGAGAAAACTTAAAAAAACTGAAATTTTCATTAAGATTAAAAAGGTTACAAAGCTTGTAAAGTAAAATGACAGAAATTTAAAGACAATAAAACATAAATTAAAAGTGAATTACAGTACTCCTAATCTACTCCTCGTTTTTCTTTTTCTTCTCTGTCTTCTTTCTTTTATAAGTTGTGGGTTGTGCTTCTTGTGTGTGTGAGTCCTTTGAAAAACTTTGAAAACCCTCACTTTGTGTTTCTTAGAAGCAATCCTGTCCCTTGGTTAAGCCTTGGTCCTTAATCCGAGTAATCCTGACCTTCAATTTTGTTTTGGCGCCATTTTAATCCCACAGATTACTAACGTGGCACATCTGATCAAACCATGTGATGTGGGGTTTGTTTGTTGACTGAGTAGAGGAGGGTGATGGTTTTGTTGGGGAGTGAGGTGGGTTTCTAGGGTGAGAGTGACATGGGTTTTGGCGGGATTGGGTTTTTTGGTTAATATGTTTAACTGGGTGCGGGGCAAAAGTTTGGGGAAATGGCGAGTTTGACCTCTCATGTTGTTTAGTGGTATTACATGGTTAGTCCTTGGTGGTGTAATAAGTTTGTGGGAATTAGCATAAATGGCCCCTGAAATTATATGGTGTGTTTGCATGGTTAGTCCTTCTTGGACTAACCATGTAAAGGATAAAAGGGAAGTGGTGGTTAACGGCAGTTAAATGATTTTGGGCCAGTTATCTTGAATTGGGCCGGTTTGATATTAAAAAGGGGATGGGCTTTTAGAAGTATATAAATACTTGTTGGGCTGACCCGGCTCATTAACTCGGGTATGTGTTAGCCCAATATGATATTTATATCGCTGACTTTGGTTTTTCGCGCTCTTTCCAAATCCGTGCTCGGTTTTGTCCGGTTTGGCTTTGTTTTTGTCTTTTAGTGAATATCAGGTACCTGCACAGTACAAACACAAAAACAAGCATATATATATGGCATTTTATGTGTGTTTTTGGTCGTTTAGAGTCGTTTTTACTTATGTTAATTGGTATGTGTAATTATTGCACATTACCAAAATCCCCCCATACAAAACTATTGCCGGGTCCTCAAGCAATGCATAAAGTAAACACTTATAGAATAACTAAGATCTTTTTATCGATCCCCCTTGACCTAATTTCACGTCAAAAAGTAGTTTAAGTGATCATCAAGGAGAATTAATGAATTCAATAGCTTTTTAAAAAGCCCGTTTTTCTTTTTGTATTATATAAACTTTATTCCCACACATATTTTTCTTTCTTTCTTTTTTCTCATTTTTTTTGTACTTTTCTTTTTAAGCAACAATTAACATTCCTGTTTGGGATTTTGTTATTTTATATACTTTTAGGGAGTCATAGAACAAGAAAACATTTCAATCTTAAAATTGCCCCAAAAAGGATAAATTATCGTTTCCTGGACTTTTTCAACTTGTCCCAAACCAAGCTTAAAAACAAAATCACCGTTAAATATAAGTTAAGATGCTAACATTACTCATATTTATAACTTGTGAACTTTTCACTCCCGACAATTATTATATATTAGGTGAATGTGCTTATTTCGAATTTTAACCATGGATCAACGTTTTCACGTTCCACCCAAGAATTATGATTTTGAAGGCGAGATCATTCCATGTATTTTTTAAGCGACTTTCTTATGGCTCATCACAAGCTGAGACCGGCTTAGGTGACCATAGACTTTTGACACCCCACTGAGATAGTTATCGGAAAATCATAAGGACCTTCGGTTTCAAAAACTCTTAGGCTTCCCGTTAAAAAACACGACTTAAAATGAAATAGTCTTAGTTCAAAAGCATATTTAAATTTAAGAAAAAGAGATTTTCCCTATATTTATTAAATCACATATATCACACTTAACATTAATATACTTATGATGCAATCGTAACCCTCGACCTTTTAAAAGGCTGCAACATCGGTTGTGAGCCAGCAAGATGCAGCAAACTTTTATCAGTTTTGAATTATTATTCTTACAATAGGCTTTCTTTAGAAGGCTGCAACATCGGTTGTGAGCCGGCAAGATGCAACAAACTTTTATTAGCCCACAGTTTATTATTATTGTTACCCTTTTTTTTCATCATTTTTTTACTTTATATTACCATGATATAGAGAAAATTTCATTTTAGAAAATTTAAGTATAAATTTGAACTAAAATTATTGATATCGACTATACTTCAAAATTTGTTGATTTAAGTTTAATTTTTAAAGAGATCACGTATTATTAATCCGGTTAGAAGCTTATGGGAGAGAAAAGCCACAAACTACACTTATGAGCTCTTAAGATTTCCAACTAATCCTTGTTTAACATCTAACTCATACTTAGCTCTATCATTTTCTGTTCTTCGCAAAGATCCGCGAATGCTTAGTCTAAAAGTTAAGGAACAAGCTAGAGCTCAACACGCTCGATCGAGTCAAAATTTATTCTTATTATACCCAGCAGGAAAGTCAAAATTGTGACAAAACACTTATTTTATTTTTGAAAATTTTTAAATTTTTTCATTTTTTTGGTATTTTGGTGGTAAAAATGGGATTACGTGAAAACAACGACTGCAGGCACAATCAAATCGATAGATCCCCCCATACTAGAACTGAATATTATCCTCAATGTTTTAAAGGGTACCTACATTAATCTAAAGCCGTTTATTAAGTATGCTCAAAGATAAACGTTAGTCGATAAGATTAGGATATTGGGATTCCTAAAATGAAGCTGATGATGTGAAACTCGAGTGAGTGAAGGATAAAACCATGAGCACGAGAGTTATCACAATCCGGGAAATCCTGGACAATAAACCACAAAACACAAAACATGAGATAGAAAGAGGCGAGCCTCTCACACAACACACTTATTCATTACTACTATATAATTATATTAGGATAAGCATGGGTTGCCACCCACGAAGCGCTTATTTTTGTTAACCGAGTCTTGAGCCTGACTCGATCCCCATACTTAGCCGGTCATGGAGGATAGGAATGGGAAACGGGACATCCAAGATAGGAATGTCCTGTTCATAGTATCATACAGAGGCTTTTTGATGAAAAAAATTAGAAGCTTTTAAAGCCGTCCGATGTGAGAGAAGGACAGGATGATTTCTCCTTTAAAGTAAGAACACCGTGATTGAAAACTTTGTCTTTATTTTTGGATGAAAATGGAAGTAAAATATCAATCACGAGGGAAAGAGTAGCAAGTAATCTCGTAGATTTGACTTCAATGCATATCCCTGGATCGTAAATCTTGTTTCTATCTCCGAAAGGAGAAGAAACATCAAGATTAGATCCGAGATCATTATGAGAAGGAATGAAGTCGAAATCCATATGAAGGGTGGGATGGGTGGGCAAAATATTAGGCACATCAACAGGGATGCCTTCCACCACATCAATGGTTGAATCTCCCGAATCAGGATAATCAACATGAAATGATTCGAATTCGGGAAGGGAAGTAGAATTATCGTCACCTTCCGAGTCGTAATCATCACTCTCAATACCTGGTGGTATTGAGTCATCCGGACCGGGAAATATATCGATCTCTTCCCTAAGAGAGTCACTATCCTCAACGGGTATAGGAAATGTGGGAAGAGACTCGATGATCGTATCAGAATTAGCTTGAAAAGCTTCCGGTGGCCGGGGAGTTGACTTGTCGTATAGCAACCTCTCCATCATACTAATATACTCCTCGTGTTCCCTATTAACAATTCCTGGTGGAATTGTTTTGAGTTCACCGACGAACTCATCGAAGGTAGAATCAACCTTAGGAGAAGAAGCCATCAAAGTATCACGATTGAGTAGTGATTCAAGAAGATAAGACTCACTATGAATCGGATTAAACTCACTAGAAATGATTTCCTCGTCAAGATCAAAAAGAGGGTTCGAATAAGTTTTAAAACTCATTTCGTGAATAACCTCCTCATGACTTGACTCGTCATCACTAGAGACAGAGTCGTCGAAGAGAGGATTGGAAAACATCGAAAAATTTGTCGTTTGAGAATCATCACAATCGGGCACATCACACTCATTGTCGGGAATACCCTCGGACTCACTTGGGATTGGGACAAGGTTCTCCACACTAGACTTTATTACTTCGTCTGATTCCGTCTCTGGAATAGTGCTAAGATGCTCGTCCCCCATACTTAGAGATTTATCGGGTTCCTTGGTTGGTAAATCGGGTGTGATTGCGATAGTATACTCCTCGTCATCATCATCATCATAGCAAAAAGAATTGAAATGTCGCGAAGGATATGTACTAAGATTAGCCACCTTCTCTAGTTTCTGAAGCTCTTTCTTTTTATTAATTTCAATACTTATTCTATTAAAATTTCCCTTAAGCTCATTAATCTTAATCTCAATATCAATCTTCCTATTACGATAATCCTTTTTATTAATTAAAGTTTTCATTTCATCTAAATATTGCTGCTTCAGATCGTCCATATCTTGGATACTCATTTTTTGAGGAGGTTGATGAATGACGGGAAACTGCGGGGGTTTAATTTGGTCAAGACCAAAATAATTAGAATCATAACACGTATTAGGTTCGTAATAATTCATCGGTTGACATTGAAAAGTCTCGTGAGGACCCCCACAATCTTCACAACAAGGATATTGTTGTGGAAAACTCAGTGAAGTTTGTGGAAAATAATCAAAGTTTTGATTGAAACACGGGTCCTGATTGTAGACAAACAGGACTTAAGGTGGAAAATCGTAACCATAATGGGCATCGTTCCCACATAACTCACAAGAGTATGGCACGTATTGGGGTTATGGAGGTGGGTATGAAAAATCGGGAGGATTGTCGAAAGAATTTAGATTCGAATCATTAGTGAAAGAATCTCCGTTCCTTGAATGGCATAGAAAGCAATATCCATCTCGAAGATCATTACCACACTGTTCGCAAGTACACCATCGACAAGGGTGACCATATAACGGTTCTCCACACCCTACGCATCGGACAAATGTCGACATAAAGAATTAAACGATAATGAGGGTTAAGAAGAGAATCAAATGGTTTAGAAGAAAAAGAAGATTATTTTTGGGTTTTTAAGCTTTTTTAAACAACATATTTTATTAGAGGACAAAACGAGATCGAATAACTTAAACCAATAATCAACTTGCTTCACGGTAGCTCTCTCTAAAAGAAAAACAAAGGAAGGTCTTCAAAGGCACAACAAAACTTCAACTCGAGATCGTCTCACGGCCTCTATGGCGTAGCGGCGCCCAACAAAAATTGATGTAGCTATGTAATATCTTATAATAAATTTAATATAGGTGAAAATAAAACAAATCACTTTTAAAATCCATAAAAAGCAATAAGTTTAAATTCAACAAATAAAAATATATATATCCAGAATAGTAACGGTTTCTCGCTCGTTATCAACATTGTTTAAAAACCGGACTCGGGTTTTGTTATGTCAAAACGAAGGCCACGAATTGAGAATCGGAGTGTCGGTTTGAGTAATCATGATTTTGAATATAAACCAATTGGGCATTGATTCCTCAAATTCTACAAATAACATGTAAAAACAAAGTAAGGAAAAAACTAAGAGAAACGAAAGCTATTAATGAAAAAAACGCGGATAAAAAAACGGTTAACGGGATTCAACAGTTCTTTAATAAAACTAATATTGAGCCACAAATTTAACCATACGCACGCATAATTTAATCTCCCGAAGTTCCTAAATGATAAAAGAAAATTTTAAAAAAAGAATTATATTTTTTTTGAATTTTATTTATTTTTTTATGAATTAAAACAGTTTTAAAAAGAAAATTTCATTAAAAATACTAAACAATCTTGGAAAAATCTAAAAAATTCATGAAAAGTTCTTTGAGGCGAGCTGAATCTAAGAAAAATAAATTGGGGCTTACAGCTTATGGGCAATAAGACTGGTAATAATGGAAATAGGGTGTTGATAGCTTTAAGGGTCAAAAGAGTATTAAATGAAAAGTGTTTGTGAAGTAGGGGTTAAACAGATTAGCCCTACTTGGTTGATGGTGTGTTGTGTGTGTGTGTTTGATTGGAACGGGGAGTATGTGTAAAGGGAGAGGTCATGGGTTCAACCCCCATGCCTCTCCTTTTTTTGAAACATTTTTTTTCCAAATTCTTTTTAAAAACTTAAAGAACAAACTAAATTAAGCAGCTTTTGAAAAGACAATTTTCATAAAACTTAACAAATAAGCTGGAAAAAGCTAAAATTAAAGGATAATTTGGAAAACTAACTAGTTAAGACTTTTAGGCTTATAGTTAAGACTATTTGGACTTTTTAGACTAAAAAGAAAACTCAGAAAAACTAATAAGCTGAAAACCAACCTACACCTAAACCTGAGAAGCTCTAATGACTAGAATATAAGCAAATAAATAAGCTGGTAGCATCAAAGGGGTTAAAGACAGTGGCATAAAAAGGCTTATAAAGGACTAATACTAATACTCTAAAGCGAAGCATATGAACTAATAAGCACCCACCATAAAAGCTAAAAAGCTAAAGATAGGGGAAAAAGAAACCTAATCTAAGGAACACCAATATGCAGCGAATTTTGCAAAAGGGGAAAAAAATAAAAATAATGAATAATAAAGCTGAATAGGCAAATGAAAATGACAGATAATCTATCATTTTTGTGTTATTTGAATAAATAGTTCTCTGTTTGCAGCAAGATTTTAGGAACTCAAATTTGATTTTAAACCATATTGAAAACTTGAAAGGAAATGATCGCTATACTATCATAAGCTAAATGCAAACAATATTTCCCTAAATTAATCTAGTATATGAGCCCTTCTAATTAATCTGAAAAATAAATAATGGACATTTTTAAATCTTGAAACAAAAAATCACATTATTCTTATACTTCCTAAATTGTTCTTGTCCAGGAAATTCACTCAAGGTTTGTCCTAAATTCATGACTCAAAACAAATCTGTAATGATGCATTTGTAACTTATTTTAAACACAAAGAACACAACTCAAGCAAGCTTCTAAGTAAATTTGTCAAAAGAGCTTTTTGAGAAAGCCAATAACCTGCATTCTTGACTATATGATTACTCAAACTTAAAAACTTGACAAAATTAACTCTAAGCAAATTAAAAACAACTTTAATTTAAATTTAGAGCTTATACAAATTGGTTTGAGTAACAAAGGAAAGTTTGAACACATTTGGGCCCATTTATTTTGAGTGCTTAAACACAAAAACACCCTTTGAAAAACAGTTTTAAGAAATTTACCAAACTGGTTTATCACTATTTATATAACCAACAAGATTTTTGAAAGGCAAAGTAAGTTAAAAGTTATAGCATACTAAGAATCCAAAACCCCAACTAAACTTAATAATAATAAAAATTATTATATATAATTTTTATATATAATAAAATTTATAATTTATATATAAAAATAATATATTATTATAAATATAATCAATAAAATATTATAATAATTAATATAATTAATGCAAATACGCAATCATAAATAAGCACTTATATAGAAGCATAACAAAAAAGAGCAGTCTGAGTAAACTAAGATAGATTTGCAAGGAACTTAAGCAAATGGGTTCTAGACTACACATAGCATCGTAAGCATAACAAGAGCATACAAAGGAATAGATAAACTGTAATAAGCAGGCAATAAGTAAAGCAGGAATAACCTTAAAAAGACAGATTTGAGAAAACTTAAAAAACTGAAATTTTCATTAAGATTAAAAAGGTTACAAAGTTTGTAAAGTAAAATGACAGAAATTTAAAGACAATAAAACATAAATTAAAAGTGAATTACACTACTCCTAATCTACTCCTTGTTTTTCTTTTTATTCTCTGTCTTCTTTCTTTTATAAGCTGTGGGTAGTGCTTATTGTGTGTATGAGTCCTTTGAAAAACCTTGAAAACCCTCACTTTGTGTTTCTTAGAAGCAATCATGTCCCTTGGTTAAGCCTCTTTGTCCAAACTTGAGTTTATAATGACCTTTAAATTTGGATTTGGCACCATTTCAATCCCACAGATTGCCAACGTGGCACATCTGATTAAACCATGTGATGTGGGGTTTGTTTGTTGACTGAGTAGAGGAGGGTGATGGTTTTGTTAGGGAGTAAGGTAGGTTTTGAGGGTGAGAGTGACATGGGTTTTGGCGGGATTGGGTTTTTGGGTTAATATGTTTAACTAGGTGCAGGGCAAAAGTTTAGGGAACCAAAAAACACCACATACCAATCACTAAATATGGCAAGTTTTGGCCCTCATGTTGTTTGTGGTGTTTTTCATGGTTTGTCCTTGGTCGGTGTATATGTTTGTGGGGAATCGTCAATTGGCAAAAATTATGGCCCCCTGAAAATTTTTGGGTGTGTTTGCCATGGTTTGTCTTTTGGATTAAACACATGTTATTAGGCATAATAGGGGAAGGGTGTGGGTCTAATCGGATGTAGAGGGGGGGGTGGGGGGGGGGGTGGGGTGGGTACTTTTTTATTTAATTGTTTTTTTTTTTGTGTTTAATTGGTGTGTTATTTTTCGTTGTTTTATTATTTTACTAATATTTTTTTAATTTTTATTTTAATTTTTTAAATTGTTTTTTTTTTGTATTTTTTTTATTAAATTCATTTGTTTGTTTAGACTTTTTCATCCTTTTTTTTTTTTTTAATTTTTATTTTATTATTTTTTTTTATATTTTTATGATTTTGGGCCAGTTATCTTGAATTAGGCCAGTTTGTTATTAAAAAAGGGGATGGGGTTTTTTGAAGTTTATATATAAATACTTATTGGGCTGACCCGGCCCATTAACTCGGGTACGGGTTAGGCCAATATGATATTTATATTGCTGGCTTTGGCTTTGGTTTTTCGCGCTCTTTCTAAATTCGTGCTTGGTTTTGTCCGGTTTTGCTTTGTTTTTGTCCTTTTAGTGAATATTTGGTACCTGCACGGTACAAACATAAAAACAAGCATATATATGGCATTTTATGTGCGTTTTTAGTCGTTTAAGGTCATTTTATTAAGTAAATGGTATGTGTAATTAAGCACATACCATAGGGCTTTGACACGGACCGGGCTAGGGATTTGATTAGGTTTAGACCCTTAATACGTACAATATTAGCTTACTAAACGAGCCCCATTTCTTTTCTAGGCCCTATTACAATTGTTACATATCTGGAAATGTCCGAGAAGACCTAAATATTCTAATGAACGTAACTTCATTAGTGCCTATTTTTGAGGCTAAGAATCTTCCCCAGATAGAGTGAGTTCATTTTGATATCCTTTATGAGATTCAATGAGATTGTTTGTCTTTAAGTCTTGTCGATCTTTGTCTCTGTTCTTTGTTGTGGGCTTGTTCTTCATGCTTTAGTTCTTTGATATTGCTGCCATTTATCATTGTCTTTTGACTGTGTCTTCTTGGTCCAAGATACCTCTAATATCTTTCATCTCTTGATTGTCTTGATCGTCTTTGCCTTCTTGCGTTACTTGACTGTCTTGAACTAATGCTCATTATCTTTGCTTCAATTCTTGTAAGCTTGCTAACAATCTCCCTTGGTAGACTGATAATATTTAAAGATAACGATCTTGTATATCAGAGTTTGCGGGGAGTCTTTGCGTACTTGATTTCGCTGACCTTTCTTGATTCTGGATTCCTTGACGATAGTATAGTTATGGATTTGTAGTTGGAGCCATGAGATATGGTTTTCAGTAATAGTAGCACGTCTTAGACTTCTTAAGTTGTAAATTATGACTCTGCTGGATGTAGGCTTGAAACACAATTCATTATGAACCTGCAATTTGTATGTTGTGAATAAACAGCAATTATGGAAGATATTGGGACCTTTAGTGATCCGATCGCGAGATTCGGTTATATTAAACCTCCTGTTCATCCATTAGGACCATTTTATAGTTTAAATATTTTGTACCTGTGATCTGGTAGATTCAAGAATCTCACTGACACGGTGTTATAACCCAAGCTCAACGAGTAGGCTTCTTCAACACATATGTTATTAGATTCACATGGATTGCTTTTTCTTTAATACCAGTACGTTATCAAAGATCGGACAACAACAAGATATGGAAGTGAATCTAACGATAGTTACTATCTTCTGATTGAGTTGTGTAATTCATTTACTAGACCGTTTATTGATATCCAGTTGGCACAGTTGATTCTTGTAGAATCTCGCAAGTCACCTACCGCAGATCTGGTTTAAGGTTGAATCTGGAAAATCGATTTCCATTTTGTCACTGAGAATACATAAAGGCAGCACTCTAAAATGTTCTAAAAAAATCACAAGGATAATGCATAGGTATCTTGTTAACAGACTGTGAAATTAATGATGATGTAACAAGGTGTTTGTCAATGGAATGTGGTCATAATGAGATTGTATTTATTGATCTCTTGCTCTAGACTTGAATTTTGTGGTTTTGGTTGTAGTAAATCGAGAGGTAAAGCAGACTTCGCCACCTATTCAAGATCAAACTAACCTTGGAGTGAGCTAAGAAAGTCAATAGAGACATTTGTGTATCTCCGTGACCAATGAGAAAAGTATCTGTTGAGAGGAAACTTACAAGGGCTGGGAAGGGATTGTGCATTACATCATAGGTCCATATTTTTTTAAAAAATAAAAAAATAATTATAAAAAAAAAAAAAAAAAAAAAAAAAAAAAAAAAAAAAAAAAAAACTAAAAAAAAAAAAAAAAAAAAAAAATAATAAATGTCTTGTCTTCAATACCATAATTCATCTTTATAAATCTGATAAATTAGGTATTTACCTGGTTTCTGCCTAAAGTGTGTGGAGGGCTTATTTCTTTTCACCCTTTATCCATACATTTCATTTTACCAAGACGTCATTACTAACACCTTGTTGTGATTGTTCCAATGTTAGCTCAATCTTAGTCGGCATTACTCCTATTCTCATTCATCTCCAATCATACCTAAGGACTGCTATTTCTAACTATGGAGTGTCCTTGGGTAGATCCCTCCGGTTCTGGTTGGATCATCAAACTAATACCTAACCTAACCACCTTATGACTTCAGAATCGTCATGAATTAAGATGTTGTTAGATATTTAAATAGTCATGAATCACGTTAAGTATGAGTGGAAACCCCCTAGGTGTGGGTGTTGGAAGGTTTTTAGACACGTCCATAAGGAATGTCCAAAGAATATCAGTGCTGGTGCGTCAAAGACTTTGGAGAAGAATAGTCAAACTCCTAAAGGAATTTTGGTTGGACAGAAGATGGGATTTAAACTAAAACAGGTGTTTCAACCTGTTTCTAAAAAGTCTACTACCAACACTCATGATAAGATAAATAACCCAGAGTCTACTAAAGAGGTTAGTAAGTCAAACCCTTTTGAGGTGCTTACATCGGTTGATAATGATGTGAATTTGGGTACGAATGGAGGGATCGCAAACTCGGCTGATAAGGAAACTAATAATGTTAGTTCTAGTAATACTCCTATTGGTGAGAAAATCTATAAAATAGAACGACAAATTTGTGAAGGTAAGCTTAGGTTTGTGGATGATGACGGGAACCCGCTTGTTCCTACGGGTAGTATAGAGAGTGATAGTGAAGCGAAAGTTGTTTTTGATGAAACTACTAACTTAAGGATTTCAACGAGTGGTAAAGATAGAAGTGATAAAGGTTATGGTTCTAAAAGCTTGTTGGAACAATAAAGGGATTCCTATCCGGATAATAATGATTATGACTCGTATGATGACGATATGTACGAGAATCATGATATGTCCGAGCACCTTCAGTCTGTTTGTGATAATCTTGATATCACTATCCGTGGCAGGAAGAAGAAATAGATCTTTTGATATCTGTTGAGTCAATTGTAATCTGGTTTTAGTAGTATCCTCCTATGGAGTAGTTGTGCTTATTATGTTTGCTTTTTTGCCTATGTAACGGGCTGAGATATGGGACTCACCCACATCCTTTATACTCAATTGTTTTTTGGAGTAATATATTTACCAGTGAAACCATTTACCCATAAAACCTTTTTCGAATAGAATAAAGCATTATGACTTCAAAGTGCTTTGAGTCGATTAGATCACTTATTATTTTCAAGAACATATTTTAATTACATTTCTCCCCTTATTTAAATACTAATTCACTTAGTTTTTGAAATACCATGTGATTAAAATTTATCATGAAAATCGTGTGGGAAAAAATGTTATCAGCATGACTTATATGGAACTTTTTCTTCTTGCTCCCCCTTAATTTTACATATATTTTACACCAAAAACAAATGATACCAAGTTGTAAATTGAATATAAAATTGAGGGTGAGACATTGTTGAGCACACAATTTCGAAATATTATGAAATGTCATTGAAGAATTCTTAAAAAATTATGGTAAGATACGGGATCATCTTATAACATACAATCTATTTAGTAGTCATTATTATTACAGATTTGTTATTAAGAGATTTTTGATAATGTTTTGAATACATAAGAATTGTCGTGAGATGATGTATCCAAAATCATTAAAACTTTATATTTCGAAAAACTCCCCCTTAAACATTGACTCATTTTGAAAATGATACCAAATGTAGAAGAATTGTCTTGTAAAACTTTATGAGGGATGGAGTGTTAAACTCACAATTTTGAAAGATTTTGAATTGCCATTGAGAAATTCTTGAAAAATTATGTTCAACATTTTGAAAAACATCATGTTAAAAGACTTCTCTTCTAACGCAAGGATAAGCGCACTGAAACGTACACTCTCTTTTATCGTTCGGGTCCGAGTTGCAATCTGAGAGCGATTATAATTCATAAAGAAAAATATAAATGACTTGTTTTGAAAGTATTTGAACTCTTGCTCGAACTTCATTTACACGCCCGTGTCAATATTAATTGACATTTATAGGTACGTAAATGTTATCTATTCCAAGAGACATGTCGAGAAGATTCTTTTTGGAAATTTTTTGATTTTGTATTTTCTTTTTTTAAAATTTTATATTTTTGTATTTGTTTTTATAGGTTTTATATTTTTGTATTTTTATTTTCTCAAAAATATTTACATGTCGATGTTTGATGAAATATCAAGTACATTCCTTTGCCAGAACCTCCAGTTTTGCTAAAGTCAAACATCTCATGCCAATTCGTCTGATAAGATACTAAAACCTATCTTCAGGTAAGGCTTTAGTAAACATATCAGCTAATTGGTATTCGTTTCTGACAAAATACAATTCAATTATACCATTTTCAACCTGTTTCTTGATGAAATGATATCGAGTATGGATGTGCTTGGTATGGGAGTGCTGCACGAGGTTGCATGAGATTGATATGGCTGACTGAGAGTCGCAATACATGGTATTTTGTTGTAGTTGAAGCCATAATCCTTAAGCTATGTTCTCATCCATATTACTTGAGCACAACTTGCAAATAACGCCATGTACTATGCTTCTGCTAATGACATTGTAGTGCAGTCCTGCTTCTTTGACATCCAGCTAACTAACTTATCACCTAGGAATTGTATCCCTCTAGAAGTGCTTTTGTGAGTATCAAGACATCTGGCATGGTCGGCATCTGAAAAAGCTATTAGTTTAAAGCCAAAATCCTTCGGATACCAGAGTCCCATGTTAATGGTACCCCTTAAGTATCAAAAGATCCTTTTAACCTCTTTGAGGTGTTTTTCAGTCAGTCTTGCTTGATAACGTGCATAATAACAAACTGCTTGCACTATGTCTGGTTTACTAGATGTCATATACATGAGTGACCCAATTTTACTATGGTAGTAAGTTTGGTCTACGAGTTTTCCACTTAAGTCTGCATCCAGTTTAGGTTTAGTAGCCATTGGTGTACCAATGCTTTCAGCTTTTTCCATACCATGTTTTTAAGGATTTTTAAAGCGTACTTGGCCTGATTGATAAAAATACCTCGTGGGGATTGATGGATTTGAAGCCCTAAAAATAATTTCATTTCCCCCATTAAGGACATCTCAAATCTACTGTGCATTAATTTTTCAAATCGTTTAGAAAATTTAGGGTTTGTAGACCCGAAAATAATGTCATCGACGTAAATTTGCACAAGTAGAATGTCTTACCTGTATCTTATCGTAAATAGAGTATGGTCAATGGTACCTTTAGTAAAACCTTTGGACATCAGGAAATTTGAGAGTTCATCATACCAGGCTCTCGGAGCTTGCTTCAATCCATATAGAGCTTTCCTTAGACGGTAAACTTTTTCTGGATGATCAGGATCAATGAACCCATCTGGTTGTGCAACATAAACCTTCTCCTTCAGTGGACCATTAAGAAATTCCGTTTTCATGTCCATCTGATAAATTGGAAAAGAGTTGTGTGTAGCGTATGCGATGAAAATCCGAACATCTTCTAAGCGAGCAGCTGGAGCAAATGATTCCTCGAAATTAATACCCTCTTCCTCAGCATATCCCTTTGCTACAAGTCGTGTCTTATTGCGAATTACAGTTTGATCTTCATCTTTTTTGTTCTTCCATAACCACTTTAGCTTGATTACGTTCTTGCCAAAGGGTTTGTTAACGAGTTCCCAGACTTGTAGTTTGTCAAACTGATAAAGCTCTTCCTGCATTGCCTCTATCCATGCAGAATCAGCCATTGCCTCCTTAATGTTTTTCGGTTCAGTAGTACTTACGGTGAGTGTGAACATACACATTTTAGGATCTGTTGCAAGTTGTTGTCTTATTTGCACTGGATTTGATGGATTTCTACGAACTTGAGATAACGGGTGATCTTTTGTCCATCGGTATTTGGAATCATGTAGTTGATAGAAGGTATGCATATTTGAATTATCAATATTGCGTGAGGAAAATTCAGAAACTTCTCGTACTGGTGTACAGAAAGGATTAATAAATTCATCTGGATGGAACTGTGTATCTTCTTCTTGATTATCATTGTTTTCCTCAGCATGAACATTTATAGTTGGAGTTGTTGGTTTTGTTGAAGATTGAATATTCATTGTAGGTGGTGTGTCTTGTTGTTTAGAATTGTCAGTGGGAGAAGAAGACTTGTTGACACTTAAAGTACCTGCATTGAAAAATTCATCGTACAAAGGACCGAAAACAAGATTCAACTCTTGTTGTGACGGAACTGTTGTATCTGCTGAAGGAAAAAAAATTGTAGTTGGGGCACGGGCCAGAGTTGTCATAATCTGACGCCTTTTGTCGTTAGAGAATGAGGCCTAAAGTGTCATTATCAACAGACGTCTTTGACATCTCTTTAATCTCATCAAATCTAAGATGTATAGATTCAACTATCAATCTGGTTCTTTTGTTGTAAACACAATATCCCTTAGACTGAGTGGAGTATCCTACCAGAATGCACATATCCCCTTTTTCTTTTATCTTGTCCAGATTTTCACCGTCTTTGGTTAGGTAACAAGTGCAACCAAAGATGTGAAGGTGTTTAATTGAAGGTTTCCTATCACTAATGATGTGATATACCATTTTCTCATGTGTCAGGATGATGATAGATCCATTTTGAGTATAGCATGCGGTTGCAATTGCTTTATCCCAAAAGAACAAAGGAAGTTTAGAAGCTGAAAGCATCGTTCGAGCAGCCTCAACCAGAGTACAGTTTCATCTTTCAACAATGCCATTCTATTAAGGTGTTCGAGGAGTAGAAGTTTAATGCTTAATTCCTTCTTCTTTGAAGAATGCATTGAGTGTCTTGTTTAAGAACTCGGTGCCTCTGTCAATTCGAACAGATTTTATTATGGCTTGAAGATTTCGCTGAATCATTGTGAGGAAATCTTTTAGAACTTCTAGTGTTTCATCCTTGGATCTTAGAAATAGAATCCAAGTTTATCTGGAGTAGTCATCTATAATTACCATAATGTATTTCTTCCCAATTAGCAACTCACATTGGACCACATAAGTCTATATGAAGTAAATTTAGCCGTCCTTTTAGACTTGGAACAACCCTTGTCTTGAATGAACTTCTTTTTGCTTTACTCACTTCACAAAAGGAACATAGTTGATCCTTGACATATCTCAGTTTAGGTAAACCAATCACGACATCCTTCTTTGAAAGCAAGTTGATGTAGTCAAAGTTAAGATAAGAAAGTATTTAATGCCATAACCATGCTTGAGTTGGTGTGGCTTTAGCCATGAAATAGATTGGAGTTTATGAAGACAGTTCTTGAAGAGAAATTGTATAGAGATCAGATCCATGATTATCGGTTAGTAAGTCGTTTCCCTAAAAATCTCTAACAAAACAAGTAGATTTCCGGAAAGCAACCTCCAAATCCGTATCACAAAATTGACCAAATAAGAAGAGATTATGATTGTGGCCTTCGACGTAAAAAACCTTGTTGACCGTGATATTTCCTTGAACCAAATCTTCATAACCAAGAATCTGAGCAAATTGATCATTGCCAAAACGAACGGTACCTAGATATTTTTTAACAAACTTGCACAGCAGCTTTAGATTGCCCGTCATGTGCTTTGTGCATCTAGAGTCAATAATGAATAGGATGAGTTGAACAATCTGCAAGAGAATTAGAGGACGATAGAATACTTGACAAATTAGATCCTAAAGTATTTGTGAGTTTCAAGACATTAGTTATCCTAGATGCATTATCTATAGCAAAACTAACTCTCTTTTTCACATTCTCATTCCTATCTTTAGACACCCACTTCATTTTTTTCTTAGGAACCCATTTATATCCTGATGGGCATTGTTGTTTTATCCACTATTTCTATGCCTTACTAGTTTTCTCATACATCATCCTATAGTAACTCTTGGATTTTTAGATAGTAGATTCTGATGCAACTGTTTTCTTAGAGGATGTTGTAGCAGATTTGTTCGCTTGACTTTTAAGTTTTCTAGTACTAATAGGCACTACTTTAGGCTTCTTTGTTCTAGCATTTACGTCATTCAAAAATTTAGAAACACAAGTATCATGATTCAAATTAAACACACATTTTCCACAAGTAGCACAAACAGCATTAACATTCGAAGTTTTGGATTTTAAACTGTCATTACACGCAGTTACAGACTTTGTTTTATTAGAAATACTAGAAATCCTATGGTGGTCTTCTACTTCAGTCTTCCTAAACTTTACTTAACTAGTGTTTGGCATGACCTTATCTTTCGTTTGAGTGCTCCTAAGTTGTGGTCTGCTAACATTAGTTCTGTGAATTACTCCTGTAGAGGTAGACATGAGAGGATTAGTATTCCTAGAAGTCTGAGCCAATTGAGGTGCTCGAGTTTGTGTTTTCCTTGTGTCAATTCAATACATGTCTGGTTTAATCACATTGGTGTTTCTTACAGCTTGCCTTGTTGATTGAGGCAAAATCTATGTAATGACTGGTTTTGATAAACCCTCTAACACATTAGTTTTGGGAACCGACTTTGTCTTTGAAAAACTTTTCCTCTCAAGAGAGTCTGAAAAAGGAGTCGGTTTTCCTAAAACTGATGGTTTTGGAATCCTTTGAGCATTTGGTTGTCGAACAACAGGTGGTTTATCAAACTTAGTTTCCTTAGATTTTCCTTTGCATTTCTCAATGAGTTTCTTTAACTCGCATATAGCAATGTTCTTGTCTTGCAATTGAGCTTTCAAATCTTGTATTTCATGATATTGTTCACGTTCTTTTCAAAATACATTTGATGTTGTTTCATTGCAAACTGTGTCAATTTTTCATTTGTTCTTGACATTGTTGTAAAGCAAGTTCAAGAGAAATCACATGTTTTTTTAGTTTAGCAAAACTTCGTAAAAGCTCGGTATAAACTTCTTTACTAACAGTTTTAGTTTGTTTTGAAAGCTTTTGTGCAAGACATTCATACTCTTTTACTTTATAAAGATACAAGCATTGCAATTCAGTGTGAGCATCTAAATCGGATAACGAATGCAAATAAGAACACATAACATCATTAGACACACATCTTGCAAAAGTATATCATACATGTTTAAAACTTATGCTTTATCAGATTCAAGTTTATCAATTTCTTTTTCAAAGGATTCAATGTACTTTAAATTAGCATGCATTTCTTGCTTAAGTTCATGAACAAATTTGAAACTATCATTTTGTGTCTTTATGGAAAGAGATATCAAACATGTCTTAATTAGGATTTCCATATCATGAGCAGGTTGTGCACGAAAATGATCATGAGAATGCTTTTTCCAAGTTTGATCGACAAGTTCTTTAAACTGATTTATGTTATTTGTCATGACATTATAAGCTTGTCTACTTTTGCTGATTGACTTTGAAGTAGGTAAGAAACCGATGTTTTTGAAAAAATTTGGTTTTGATTTACAAAAGATTTTCTACACATTTTCTTTCTTACTTCATTTGCATGTGCTAACTTTCATGATATTCATGTGTCGCTGGCTTGATAATTTCATAAAGACTATTTAGCTTTGTGTAATCATAAGGTTTCACTAAGTCTTTATTCAATTTCAAGCGACTTTCTTTTTCAAGAGTCAGGGTCTCTTCCCTAGCGGGGATGAGTCTGTTTGCAGGATCAAATGTGTCATATGGGATCTCATACAAACATGGTTTTTTAGATTGAGGCTTTTTGAGGTACATTGGATCTGCAAAGGTTGGTCTACCATTGAATGTTCAGCCTTTGGGAGCTAACATATGAATGGTTTGAATTGATTGATTCCTCTTGTAAACAATTTCATTCAAAAACTTTAATTCCTTTTCCATTGAAATTATTTTGTCAATGTCTTTTTCTTCCTTAAATTTTAAATCCATTATTACCTTTGTTTTCTCTTTGACAAGACCTTCATAATGTGACTTTGTTAAAAGACTATGTTTGACTAACTCATCGTGTTTCTTTTTGACAACTGAAATTTCATAGGCTTTAAGTTTTAAACCTTCTTTTATGTTAATTTCTTTTTAAGCTAATAGTCCTAGAGTTTCATTTAACTTATGTTCAAGTTTGTCATAGTCAACTGTACGATCATTTAAGGTCTTGTACGTCTCAAGCTCAGTCTATTTATTTTGAAGTGCAATTAGAAAACTATCCTGAATACTATTAGACTCCCCCAGAGTTCTACTAGTTTCCGCAAGAATAGATTTGCACTCTTTCAATTCATGAGCAAGTGATGTGTTTGCTTTCTTTAATTGTTTTTGAATCTTTTTATTTTCATCAACATCAAGTTTTAAATTAGCAAGCATAGCACGCTCATCTCTAGCATTTTGGTCAGTCTAAATATCATTATCACACATATCCGGTGAATCAGGAATGACATTAATATCAACCTTTTCCACTACACATGTGTTACCAATGAATTCAGGTTGCTCAGAATGTTGTCTCTCATTGGCAAACACATTATATTCGGCATCTTATTGTACCTGTTCCAATGGCTCATAATCAGTTCCTGAGTCTGCAGTAGGAACCTCCTGGATCTTTGCCATATAGCTGTAATGTGCTTCTAATTCTTGTTCCTCAATCTCTTCATCCGTGTCTGCTAGCCAATCAGATTTTTTTGCTTGCAATGGAACACCTTTCTCAGCTTGTTTGCACAACAACATCTTTTCCTTGTGATATGTGGAGTCTTTCACCCTTTTTGGTTTCCTGCATTCCTTAGTAAAGTAACCAAATTCCTTGAAATTAAAACACTGTATCCCAGTCTGCTGCACTACCTGACTGCCTATAGTCACCCTAGCCTCACCAATAGTTACTATCCTCTAATTCCCAAACTTCCCAGTCTGATTCTCATTCTTGTAATGTAGAGAAGTATCCACATTCTTGTTTATAGAGTTTGATGAAGTTTTGATGTTGTTGTTGGTAGGTTTGTAGATCTTTTTGAAGTACTTTGCAATGAGTGCTAAATTTTTCTGCATATCCTTATCTCTCTGAGCTTGTTCTAGATCACTGTCTTCTTCAGAAGCTGACTCGGATAGAGGTGTGATTAGTTTGGCTATCTTTTTGCCTTTGAATTTGGTAGATGCATTAGATCTGGTGGAAGATGATTGTTTTGTTGTTGGTGCATATGGTTTGTGAGATTTTGGTGCTTGATAATAAGGATCTGGGTATGGTAAAGCAGCAGCAACAAGTGCTAATGGGTTAGCATTTTTGGCTATTCTCTCGGCATGGTTTCATTAACTTCTTTTTTATACTGTTTCAGAACGTCAAAGAGCTTGTGATATGATACTGTATCCAAGTCGTGTTGTTGCTTGACAATTGTCACAAACCTTGACCATTCTGGTTGAAGTTGTTGAAGAAACTGAACATTGACTTGCATCATAGCAACTGTCAAGTTGTTTCTTATCATTTCATTCATCATCTTGTAAAATCTGGAGTAGTATGACTCCATGAACTCTCCATCATGAGAAGTGAATTTGCCAAACTCCCAAAACAAATTAGTCTTGACATCTTGAATGTTAAGAGATTCACCTTATTGTACCCTTTCAATAGCTGTCAACATTTCATGAGCTGTCTTGCAAGCATCAACAGTTGAGTGTATTTCATCTCTAATTCCAGTCAATAGCAAATGAATTGCTTCTTTTTTTAATTCATAATGAGCTTTGTTTTCAGGAGACATATTCAAGATTGTCTCAACTGCTGTTCGTTCAGGAACTGCTGGAGTATCATCTGTTGCAGGTGCAGCTGGAATTATTACTGTAGAAGGAGTGTAAGGACCTTGAAGAATGCATTTCCTTAAGGAATTACCATTTGGTCTTGTATCGATGTATCTTAAGAAACGTGATTGCCATTGAGCATATCTTCCCGTTGCAAGTATTGGTGGACGATCCCTTGAACCAGCTGCTACGATGTTGTTATGCATTTGACTGTCGGTTGTGGAAGTTGTGATTGAAGTAGTCATGATGAATGATTTCGTTTTTATGAAGTGAAAATGATTTATAGGATCTTAAGTAGATGTGTTTTGATTAAAGTTGTGGTTAAATGAATGCAATTAACGTCCACAGGATTTTACAAATCTATTATTTAAACCGAGAAAATAATTAAGTCTTTTACGGGATTTTACAAAACCAAGACGAAACCGTGAATGTATAATTGTGTATTGTTAATGTTTATTGTTGTAAATTAATTGTCTTTTAAGTCTAAATTCGTTTGAAGTCCTTGTTTATTATTGGTCTAAGTGTGTTTGTCATGGAGGTTTGGTGAAGTATTACGTTAGTCCAAGTCTTTGACCAAACCATTGCCAAGATTGTGGTAAATCTCTGCCAAGAAATTAAGCAAACCACTACTGAATTGGCAAACCACCACGTAATTGGCAAACCAGCACGAGTATTGGAAAAACCACCACGGATCAAACCGCTACCTAAAAAAACCAAACTGCTGCCAAAAACTTGTGAACAATCCGCCACCTGTAGCAAACCGCTAGCAGGTGAGTTTATCAAGCCGTTGCCCTAACAATGTATCAAACCGCTGGCATAAATTAAGTTCAAACCACTGCCTATTATCATTAAATCGCTGCCAATTTAAATAGTCAAACCGCTGCTTAAAAAATTTAACAAACCGCTGGCTTAAAACTCAATCAAACCACTGCCTATTGTAAATTATAAACCGTTGTCAATTGTAAAAGACAAACCGCTGGCTTTTTAATATTGGTAAACTGCTGCCTAAGACAAAAAGTTAAACCGCTATAATAAAAAATCTTAAACCGCTGGCTTTAGAAAAGTCTTAAACCGCTGCATATATTCAGCCTGGTAAACCGCTACCAAGATTGAAACAATAAACCACTACCTAGAGAATTAACAAACAGCTGCCAAGTATTCAATTGGGCAGAGTAACGTTTAGAGAGGCGAAGGAAAGTAATAAATCGTCACAACATGTCCTAAACCGCTACCAATAACTATAACCGCTGGCTATTTTTATACCAAACCGCCACCTATAAATGACAAACCGCTGCTAGTACTTGATTTTTTGTTTTCTTGCTAACTTGCAACTAACATACAAAAACTAGCACCCCCGGTTACCTTCCATTGCTATCCGATTTTGGGGGTGTTACAGATTGGTATTAGAGCACTGGTTATAGAGAACTAGTGGAGTTGTTAAGGTTTGGTATGTGTAGAGCCAATGGATTAAATAGTGAACTTGAGGGTGGCAGTTAAGTATATAGATTATAAGTAACTAAATATTATATAATTATATATATATAATATATAATATATATATATGTTTTATATTAGTAAAAATATATAATATATATGTAGGAACCGCTTATTGCACTTAGACTGATAAGTTATCCTGTGCAATGATAGTGACTTCCTGATATACGTATGCCTTATCTCTTAGAAAGCTCACTATACTGTCCGACTCATTATTATTCTTACTGATTTTTTACCGACTCTGTATGCAAGACAAGTTTAAGAAGGTGATCCATCCCTATAGTTTCTCAAAAAGAAACAACTCTTAAGTAGTTCACTCTCATGAACTAGTATTTGGTCATTGTTAGAGTGAGCAGCCGACTAAAGTGTACAAAACTACTGCAGATCTTTTAGTGTCCCAACTCTGTTGACTTTCTAGCGTTTTAAATAATTGTCCATCTGTGGGTGATGTATAACAAAGCCTTTTGAAATCTGAAAGGATATAAAAGAAAAGCTCGATGGAACCCTAACATTGTTATAGATCAGGCTAATGCTTAAGGAGAGATTCTTCCTCTTTTGCCTAGTGAGGCTTAATTTAAAGACTTCTCGGACTATATTCCTTAAGAGATTTATATTAGTACTTACCTATAAATTTCGTTGTAATATGTGGATGTTTTATTTTAATCTTTCTATAAATTTATGTGTCATGACGATTTCGCCAGTTAGGCTTTAATTCTCCATTTTTTAAACTATGAAAGCTACCTTATAAATTGTATTCACCTTATAAAGATTTTCACAAATCATCCTATAAACCATTTTCCTACCATTTCATAAACAATTTTGCTATAGTCTTATAAACTATTTTGCTGTCATCCTATAAGCTACTTTGCTTTCACTTTATAAACTATTTTGCTACATTATAAAACCATTTGATACTATCTTGTAGATAACACTAGTTTGATGAAAATGTGCATTACATCATTAGTCCCTAATTATACATAGCCTGATCACCTATGTATAATTCAGGAAGACCATGTTATGCTGGGAGTAGTCATCTTAATAAATTTTCGAAATCAATTTTCTACTTATATTTCCAAAAAGCAAAATTTTGTATGTGTATACATAATTATTGCAAGTACCTTCACCTTTTCTCGAACACCTCGCCAGATGACGGCACTGTTTGAACTCTGAGGTCAGAGTTCCCTTAACGGGGGTAAACTATAACAATTTATAATTTCTTTGTCATTATTTAATCTTATACTTGCGCTATTTATTTTAATTTTACATAAAATTTACTTTTTCGGTTAACCGGGTAGGTTATCTCGCGTTCGTATTAAAACATATATTAAACGCGAACCCGACTTTAGACTAAATATTAGTCTACATGCTCTACGTATTTTTATTATTTCGGATATGTATCCTAGATGTTGTAATTTTATTTTTAACATTTATGTTTACTCTTCGTGGTTGCGTCTAAACTTTTGCAATATTTTACCTTTTTACCCGTTTAAGGTTTTTAAAGTCTCTTTGGAGTCGTTCTTTATATTCTTTGTTGTTGTGCTAATGACGTAAAACCCAAATTGTTGGTTCCGCTGCAATAAAATTTTGGGTGGTGTTAAAGATTGGTATCAAGAGATTAAGTTAGAGAGTACTAGGTCGTTTTTTCAATATCTAAACTATTACATTTTTTCATTCGCGCACTTAACGAATCCTCGTGGCCCTCGGTCCAAAGTCAGCTTATGATTCCTATTAGTACTTTTGCAGTTTCGGGTTGACTTTTACTATTTATATATATTTTTATGAGATTTAATATTATTATATATTAAGATATATATCGATTATCATGCTTATTCAAAAGCATTGAAAAATTATTTGCTTTAATTACATAAAAATGTAATGCATATACATAACAAATATTATCATTCATATTTGGATTATTATCGATCATCACGTTCATTTCGTGGAGCATAGTCATGCATTTGGCCATATTTGCATTATGTTATTATTCATTAATATTTTTTTAAATAAGTGACCTTTTGGATATTATTTTGCGTGATTTACCAGGATTATCATGGAAAACCTACCTCCTACAGAATCATGTTGCTGGATCTTCCCGAAGTCGATCCGGACGAGCAACCTAAACTCGCACCCGAGCCTGACACAATTTTTTAATGGATTTACACTTCACCAAAACATCCTCAACCAGTGGGTAACATGAATGGATGGATACTCGAAGATGATGAAGAAGAAGAAGAGGAAGAAGATCCAGAGATGGAAGAAGAAATGGAGGAAGATGATGATGATGATGATGATGCTGAGGCCATCAACCCTTATGAGGAGGCTGATCCCCTCAACTTACCACCACCAGATTCAGACATCGAGTCCGAGGATACGGCAGTTGCTCCTACTCCTGATGATCATGAGCAAGAGGCTGAGGCTGATACTGTTGGTACCATCACTAGGGTACCATATTCGGTGCGCCCATTCTCGGGTATTGTCTATGTAGGTAGTGGACCTTCTCGACAGGTTTTGCTCTTGGCCTAAGGGAGGGATTGTCAACAACTATACATCGCAGGGGGTCATGGGCAATTCTAACAAATGGTTTGATCGGCCTAACTTGAAACTTAAACTGAAAAGGCTCAGTGTGATGGATAAATATTTGGCAGAATTCGACACTGGATTTAAAAAACGTCAATTTAAAAAAGGGTGTCACATTCACTCAGGCGGTTCGTGGTGTCGTTGGAAGATCAAGTTCGAGAGTTAGTACAGGGAGACCGAGAAGAAATAAGAAATGAAGACGAGTTAGAATATACTCAACATGGATTTGATCGCTTGTTCATGGCAACACCACTAATCTGATGACAGTGGTCTTTGTAGGTTCAGTGGCACCTACCACCCATGCAGAACATTATATATCTTGTGCTGTTGATCTTGAAGTAACACGCCCCAGACCCTTATTCCGCTGCGACCCAATTTGGGGGTGTTACATTTATGTAATTAAAGCAAATAATTTTTCAATGCTTTTCGAATAAGCATGATAATCGATATATATCTTAATATATCATAATATTTATCATATAAATATTTTAATAGCAATGCACCTGAAACGTGCATAAGTACTTAAATAGGAATCATAAGCTTGACTTGGACGAGGGCCACGAGGAGTCTTAGCGCGCGAAGGAAAAAAAGTTATAGTTTAGGTTTTTGAAAAAAAACGACCTAGTTCTTTATAACCTTAAGTTCTTGATACCAATCTTTTGTGATGGACGAAGAATTACTATCCTTGATTATCTATATGATGTGTTGTGATCTCTTTTGGAATTTGATTGTTTATACATGTGTGATTGTTCTGTTTGCCTTGGAATTGATTGCTTATACATGTTATGGTTATACCATTGTATGAATACTCATTGAGTTTTCTTCATGATATGACAGAATCATGCCGCCAAGAGCAATAACCCAAGCCGCCATTGAGAAGCTCGTCTCTGATAGGGTGGCTGCAGCACTTGCTCAGGATCGTGCTACAAGAGGAAACACTTATGGAGCCGGCGGATCCGGCGGTAATACCGAGGGAAATGCTGGAGGCCAAGGTAGGGCACCATCTGCTCGTGAATGTACATACTCAAGTTTCATGAAATGTAACCCCACTAGTTTCTACGGGAATGAAGGTGCTGTTGAGTTATGTCGTTGGTTCGAGAAAACAAAAAGTGTTTTCAGCATCAACGAATGTGCAGAGAGAAGGTAAAGTTTGATGCGGCTACACTTCAGGGTCGAGCCCTAACATGGTGGAACTCTCAGGTCGCCACCTTGGGGCTTGAGGTGGCTAATGCAAAGTCTTGGAATGATATGAAAATAATGATGAGAGAAGAATTTTGTCCGCCAGAAGTAAGACAATTTTTGGGTTTAGCCGGATATTACCGAAGATTCATTGAGGGTTTTTTGTTAATTTCCAAGCCTCTAACTAAATTGACCCAGAAGAACAAAAAGTATGAATGGGGTACGGAAAAAGATGAAGCGTTCCAGACCTTGAAGCAGAAGTTATGCTCCGCTCCTATCCTAGCTTTGCCTGAGGGAACTGAGAACTTCATTGTATACTGTGATGCGTCGCACAAGGGTTATGGAGCTGTTCTGATGCAGAGGGAAAAGGTGATTGCGTATGCCTCTCGACAACTGAAGAAACATGAGGAAAACTACACGACCCATGATTTAGAACTGGGCGCTGTAGTGTTTACACTTAGACTCTAGAGACATTATTTGTATGGTACTAAGTGTACTGTTTACACAGATCATATGAGTCTACAGTACATTCTGGATCAAAAGGAGCTCAACATGAGACAGCGGCGATGGATTGAACTTTTGAGGGACTATGATTGTGAAATCCGTTACCATCCTGGTAAGGCCAATGTAGTGGCCGACGCCCTGAGTGGAAAGGACAGAGAACCAATAAGGGTTAGATATTTGGTAATGACGGTACACACTAATTTACCTGAGAGAATACTCAATGCTCAGACTGAGGCGATGAAAGAGGAAAATGTGAAAGCTGAAAATCTTAGAAGGCTAATCAAGTCGATATTTGAGACCCATTCTGATGGAATCCAATGCTTTGAAGGGCGAATTTTGTTACCGTTGTTTGGGGGATTAAGGGATTTGATCATGCATGAATCGCACAAATCTAAATATTCCATTCATCCAGGGTCAGACAAGATGTACCAAGACTTAAAGAAGCTCTATTGGTGGCTGAACATGAAAGCTAAGATCGCCACCTATGTCAGTAAATGTCTGACCTGTGCCAAGGTAAAGGCTGAGCACCAAAATCCATCCGGTCTACTCCAACAACCCGAAATCCCAGAGTGGAAGTGGGAGAAAATAACCATGGATTTCATCTCAGGACTTCCATGAACGACAAGTAGTTATGACTCCATCTGGGTTATTGTTGATCGATTAACCAAATCTGCTCATTTCTTGCCGATGAAGAAGACTGACAGCATAGAAAAACTCGCCCAATTATACTTAAAGGAAATTGTATGTAAGCATGGCGTACCTACGTCAATTATCTCTAATAGAGACAACTTGTTTACATCAAGATTTTGGAAATCACTACAAGAAGCGATGGGAACCCAACTGGATATGAGCATCGCTTACCACCCAAAGACAGATGGTCAAAGCGAGAGAACTATTCAGAAGCTGGAGGATATGTTGCGAGCATGCGTAATTGATTTTGGTAGTAGCTGGGATCGACACTTACCATTGGTCAAATTCTCCTACAATAATAGTTACCATGCGAGTATCAAGGCTGCGCCATTTGAAGCTTTATATGGGCAAAAGTGTAGATCGCCAGTTTGCTGGAGTGAAGTTGGAGATAGCCAACTCACTGGCCCCAAATTGGTCCGAGAGACAACAGAAATGATTGTTCAAATCAAGAATCGGTTGATAACTGCCAGAAGCCGTTAGAAAAGTTATGCGGATGTCAGACGCAAACCGATGGAATTTCAAGTGGGTGATATGGTCATGTTAAAGGTATCGCCTTGGAAGGGCGTAATTCGCTTTGGGAAACATGGTAAGTTGAGTCCACGGTACATTGGGCCATTCAAAATCATAGAAAGAATTGGTCCCGTGGCATATAAGCTGGAGCTTCCTGATAAACTCCGTAGAATTCATAGCACCTTCCATGTTTCAAATCTCAAGAAATGTATGGCGGATGAAAACTTGGTTATCCTACTTGAAGAGATCCAACTTGACGACAAATTTCACTTTATTGAAGAACCAGTAGAAATCATGGACCACGAAGTGAATCAGCTCAAGCAAAGTCGAATTCCCATTGTTAAAGTTTGATGGAATTCAAGGCGAGGTCCGGAATACACTTGGGAGCGAGAAGATTTCTTCAAAAGAAATTACCCTCATCTTTTCTCGAGTAATCAGAAGACAAGAATGAGGAATCAAGCACCGGGACGACGCTCCCGTAAGGAGGGGAGGATGTAACATTTCGTATTTAAGGTCACTATTTATTCCGAGCTTTATTTCTATTTTTATTTTTGTGCAAAGTCATTAATTTTACGTTTACCCGATTTGGTAAAAATATCCCATTCTCAGCTTTAAGTGAGCCGTATTTAGGAATCTATTCCGTCTTTGTGCCTTAAGTGGTTTAATATTCTCATAATACTCCCCGATGATTATAATTTACATCATTGTCATTTTCCGTTGTGTTTCGCGTTTACGTAAATTTCTTGCTTAAAACTCGCGTTTACCTTAAACCTTACCTTTTATTTAACTAAATTTTTCACCACACTTTTAAATTAAATACAATAATAAAAATCAAAAAAAATTATATATAGCCACCCTATATCTAGACCCATGGCCGGTTTTGCCCAACACCACACACAACACAATTCAATTTTTCCATAAAAACCTCATTATTATTTCACTTCTCCATACATGCAACTTTATAAAAAAAAAGCCATTCATTTCAAAAAAAAATATCTTCTTCCTTCTTCTCCTTGTTGCTGCCATACACCATCCTACCACCACCACCACTCTTACAAAAAATTTCTTCTCATTTTTACCATCACAACATCATCCTTGAGTTGCTTGCAAAGTTTGGTAGATTTTCTTGAAGTTTTGAAGAAGTTATTGAAGTTTTAATGGAAGGTTTAAATCAAGACTAGGTTGGATCTTGGACTATTGTTATTTAGGGTGTATTGAACCCTTGTGAGTCAAGATTTAGGGTGTTGGAGTGGGTCTAACTCAGCCCCTAACAAGAAGGAAGTGTTTGTTGGTTTTCATTTTCTTGTCTAAATCATTTTCTAGTAAGGTTACTTCTTGATCTTTGATTTTTAGTTTACTTTTAATCCATGAAAATGGATGTTTAATTCTGGAAATACATGTTTATATGATGTATGATTTGTGTTTAAGAGCTTGGTATGGCATTGTATAACAACCCAAGAATTTTCATCAAATTCAAAACCTATTTTACTATTATCACAATTGTACGGGGAAATTTTTCGCTTT
>BQNB010068438.1:7721-28675 GCA_026074375.1 Tanacetum coccineum | reverse complement strand
CAAAAGCTTATTTGACCCATGTGCATAGGCACCAACATCGGTATTTATTACATTAGGTAACAGTTTGACAGATAAATCCCTCGAAGAGTGTTTAATATCGACTTTATCATCATCATTGTCCTTATCCAATTTTTAATCACTAGGATAAATTACGTTAAAAGGAAATAGATCATTAAAGTTTAAAACGTTTTGTTCCTCTTCATTACATTCAGACAATGATGTTTTATCTTTCAAATTAAATTCATCGATATGTTGAGGGTTTAAAATTGGTTCAGTTAATAAATCTGATTTAGACGTTTGACCATCATTGTAACAATGGCTGAAAATTCATTCTCAAAATCTTTAAAGAAATCTAAATCATCAAAATAACTGATCGTAGGCTTGGGTGACGGAATCGAAGGCATATTGGCTTTATAATTATCATTTTCCGAATCTGTTTTTAAATCGTTGACATAAATTATTTTGTAAGAAAATGAATTTTTGTCGAAAATTACCGTGCAATCTTCATCGTCGGATTCGTCAAACGATATTCTAAAGTCAATTTCATCGTTAAGAGAACTTACCGTAGGCTCACACGAGAGTGTTGCTTCAGATGTTAACGTGTCGTTAAAGACGATAGCTGGGAATTCAGTTTCAATAGATCCGAGGTCTTGAACGTTTTCATTATCCCAGATCTTACCATACGTAGCGGTTTCCCAGTTATATACCTTACCACGCCTACGAGCTTTTTCTTCCTCAAGCCTGATATACTCCTCCATAGTAATGTTGGGGTTGTCCATATTAACCTGTAACAAATTCGCTAGAAAAGAAAACTGTCAAATAGCTTAATACGCCGTATTGATGAATACGTTGTATTGGTTTAGAAAAAAATTATACATCGTATCCAATAAATTAAATACGCCGTATTGGTTTGAAAAAGATTTACAGCGTACTTTGAATAACACACAAACACACAATATGCAAAAATATACAATGCAGGAAATTAAACACACAAAACAAACACACAAATATGCAAATTAATCTATACTAAACTAAACTAAACTAAAACACTAATAAACAAGAATTAAACAACTTCACTCCCCGGCAGCGGCGCCAAAAACTTGATGTGTCGTTGTGTAGGTGTTATTTATGTATCAAGTTTTACTATTTATTTTATGCCGACTATACCTAAAAACAACACTTTAACGGGCAGTGTACCCGGTCAATTGTAGTTTCGTTGGTAAGTAGGGTGTCGATCACTAAGAGCGAGAGCGTTAATTCCTAATTCTATCAGTATTTTAGTTATCTAAGTTAAACCTAAAACTAATGCAAAAGGGGGGTTTCAGCCTGAGAGACTGGCACGGTTTTGTGTATCTAACCTAAGGTTTTGATGACAAGTAAAGCAATAAACACACACAAGAAGACAAACAAACGATAGAGAAGCGGTCGAGAACTAATGTAAGGAAAACGTATCAACCATGAATAATCCGATAAAACGCAGGTTTGTTTATTTAGTGCAATGATTGTCTTATCTCGAAGGGCATATCATTCCTAGACTTAGGCGGTACTTCTTCCTAAGACCTAGACACGCTAATTCTGTCACAATTAGACGCATCCGCATAAAGCATCCTTATGTTGATTATAATCTATCTTAGGATCTAAGTAATGGTGCTCTTACTAAACCCTAGCTCATATTATATCTATTTAGGAATTAAAGCAATGGGATCTTGTTAAACCCTAGTCATAGAGGACTTTACCCACTTACGCTTAATGGCAATTTATTACACTGTAGTCCACTTGTCTAACTATCCAATGGAATAGAAAGTTACTTGTGAATTATTTAGGTCACTTCTAGTCAACACGATCAAATACATCTGGATCTGCTGGATGTTAATGCGCGTCGGCTATTAGCTATTATTAAGAAGTGAGTGATTAACAAAGAATTTAACGAAGATCTAGTGTTGAAGACAGCTCTCGAAAGCTGCTTATCCTTTAATACATACAAGAAGATAAATTTCAGATTAGAAGAACCCGACCAATTTACAAGTTGTGATTTAGTCACTCATTATATCTGTGTTTGTGATCTGGCTGACATGTAAGAATTATAGTGAATCACTGAGTCAGTAGCCTACTCCCCGCCCCCGATGCTCTCGAGAGTGTATATGTATGGTCCAGAGTATCATAAGGCTAGTGTTGGATAGCGCTCTAGGCCCATCATGAGATAGAACAAACAACCAACTCCACCGAGTCTTATCCACCTCGATACTCCAATCAATATCCACTCCAACAAGACTCAACACGCCGAGGCACGCCCGCGACGTCCACGTTCCCTCCCAGACGGTGCCCGTATAAACAACTCCGTATCCTATGTGATAAACATAAAAACACGCCCCATCCGCACCCTTCACAATGAATTAAATCAAAACCAATACCCAACAATTAGAGATACCCGATATCAATACAAATACCAAACATCTTGTTAAATCTTCCTTAATAATAGCTAATACCCCGAAGGTATTAACCTTTCAAAGTCATAATAATACAAGGTAGAAAGATTATTTAGCCAAGTAAACTAAACGGGTTGTTAACGAATGATACAAAATCTGAATGGATTAATAAAGTATATGGATTTACACGTTTTTTGTCTCATATGGAATTGAGAACTTTGCTTGACCTCTTATGCTCTTTTTCTTTTCTGAAAATCAACTTTTGTAGTTTAGGTATCGAGAATATGATTTAGCACCAATCATAACTCATTTTTGTATTTAGTTTTGTATTATAGGGTCTGTGGAGTGCGGTGTCGATACAACGGTAATCAGTGAGTTGGATATGGCGTATCGAGGTGTTTCTTGGAGTATGTACCACGGATTGATATCTTCCTGAAATCTTCAATTCTATATCTTGGATACGACGTATAGACTTCTTCTGGATATAATATATTGAACTTCATTCCTTCGTGATCTTTGGTGAGTGCAGGCACGGATACGTCGTATCTTCTTTGATGGATACGGCGTATTGGTAGTCAGAATAGTAAATCTTCAAAATGTCTTTGTTTAAGCTTCAGGATGCGCGCCTTTGCTTAAAGTTCCAACCAAATACTCATTATAATTACTGCAATCTCTCAAAATATAAGCGATTGAATTCAACAATTCTTTGCAATAATTATACAAAATGGGTCAATATCATAGGATAAATGATGCTTTAAAATAGACGTTATTTGATGTCATCAACAGGCAAGCCATGAAGTTACTCAATGATTATATTGCAAGCGGTAGTTTTCTCAGATACTGCACCTCCAGAAAAATTCCGTTAAAATTCATTCTTTCATTAACAACTCACTTTGTAACTAGCCAACTAGGATTGATTGACTTTAGTTTGCTTAAGTAGTTAACAGCTTATATTGTTTTACTTATTGTGAAATGCTTGATGTGACAATAGTTGCAAATCAAAGTGGTAGGATCCAGGTACTTAGCAATTCCAAACATCGTGCTATGTTTTTTATAGAGCGTATAATCAGTCTAGAGGGTTGGACGATTTTACTAAATGTGCTTAGTTGATCATTTACGAGAGAAACGCCTTGAAACTGATGTATCTTTTTGAAATGTTTTGTTTCAGGTGGTGCTTCCATTTAGTTGACCTGCATTCTTCTGGAATGATCATTCTTAGGTAATTCTCGAACTGCAGTAGCGGTTAAGATAAGCAAGGTTGTTCTGAAAGCTAAAATTTCACAAGAACATTGATTGTAAATTGGTGGTCATTTTTTCATAATCTAATACTATATCATGTGCTGAATCATTTTTAGGAAAAGCTCTTCCGGGTTGCTGGGTTGCCCATGGTTAGTTACATGTACACTTACGGTCCAAAAGCAAAAAACTGAGGCATTGGAGTGAAAGGCCACTGAAGGCATTAGGAAGAGGTGAAGGCCAATGGTGTTTGAAGAGAAACGCGAAGGGAACTGAGGCACTGGAGCGGAAGAAACGAGCCGCTAAAAAGGGCCAAATTATGGTTGGACTTCAAGCTCGGAAAGAAGATAACCAAAAACACAAGGTACGCTTCAAGTAGCTTTTGTTCATTTAATAAAAACCAATGACTTTACTCATACAAACTGACCTCAGCAACAAAATTGATGAATAACACGCGAACTCTTTTAACATCAACTGCACGTTAACACCACAATCAAAGATAAAAAAACGACTATATTTCTTATGAAGTTTGCTGACCATATTGGAGTATTTGGCCCAGTATAATTTACTTTCTTGATTGGTTATTTTATTTGGAAAAGACAATTAATGGTATGACCCGGGCTCTTGGGATAAATGCAAGTATTTTTTTATATATATCAGTATACTTGTCATAAATTACCCTTAGATTTGACCTCAGATACTGTTGGAATATGGTAGTTGGATTAGCACCTATACGACTAGAAATGTGTGAGCCTATTGGGGGCACACACGTAAGACACGAAGAGTACGTTTATTATGTAATTAATATATATACTTGTTATATATTTATTAATTATATAATATGTTTCACGAAATATATTTAAACGGTCGTTAGTTTCCGTTAGACGCTTAACTAACTTTATATATCCGTTAAATAAAAAAGAGAAGGGCTTAAAATGTCGAATATGGAAACCCTTGTCCTCCTCCCAAATGTGGCAGATTTTGGAGGATTCTAGAAAGGGATTTGTGTGCAAATTATAGTGATAATGATGAGTGTTTAGGATAAGATGGAAGAATTGTGATAAGCTTAAGACTTGAAGTTTATCTTCAAGGTTTTAGAGTTTATCTACAATTAGGTTGAGGTGCTATATAAACACCCCATACCTTATCCTTATTAACTGGTCCATAAAAAATACACACAATTAATACGACAAATTACTCATCTCATTAGCCTGGTTTTAGTTTTCTTCTTTTCTCCCAGTATGCGACAAAACAAGAAGGCTTTATATATATTAGTTGCATGAAAACTATTCATGTACGTATGCATGTGATTGTATAACTTACATGAAAAAGTAAATTGCATCATATGATCTCTTTTCTATATACCGATTCAAAGGCACCCTCTTTGGGTTTTGGATCGGTTAACACTTGTTGTTAGACTCGTGAAACAATGACTAGCATCGTGACGTATTTGTTTGACGTGTTGTGTGAGCAACCATAGAGATGGAAACTTATCCACTTTGTTTCATTACATTTGCTGTTGTCTTCAAGGGTTAGTTTTCTTGTTTACCTTTTGTTTATTTATTGTGTGTTAATCGTATGCACCATACTTGATCCATATCCGCTGCGTACTCGTAGTGTTAATGGTTAACAGGTTATTTAATCCCAACAGTGGCATCACGAGCCAACTCGTTTGGTGTTTTATGGGTTACACACATATTAAACACGCTAGGGCTGCATGAAATCTTGATTTATTTATTGTTTTATTGGAAAATTATGGCAATTATATGCAATACTTGCCATAAATAATAAATAAACACCTAGAATCAATACAAATGTTAACTTGATAAAAAGAAGAATAGATTAAAATTAAAAGTTAATTAAGCTGCCATGTTATTCTATTCTTGTTTTATCTCGGCTGTAAGACTCACGCAATCATGTTATATGATGGATGTGGCGATCTAGGCACTTTAGCAGAAAACCTAGTGAGAGTCTTATGGTTCTCCAATTGGGGAAGACTCTTTTGAGAACTCGAGGCATTATATGATTACTGCTTTCTATACAAGAGTTTGTCTTTAATTTTACTCTAATTTTTTGTCTGTTTTAATTGCTTATATGTGATATGCCATGTGTCTAGTCAATATTTGCAAAATAGACTTTATGAAACTCTTAAAAACGGACCTATAATTATAGAGAAATTTGGATTTAACATGTCTATTATTACACACGTAAGCATACTCCTTGTGACCAGCTATGTGTTATTTGCGAAACCGGGGTTTTTAGAACGTTAACCATGAAAACACATTAACTTAACAACAAAATTTTATTAATAATTAAAAACAACAAACAATTAAAATTCAAACAAACTAACCAACATTACTTTAACTATAAATAAAACAAATTAATACGGACATTAAACTATGAAATTTGATTTCTTGTGAAGCTTTAGTTTTATATGCGCAGTATGAGGTTGAATTGATCTTTAATTTTCTCCCGCTCCACTACATGCTACGGCATATGAGGGAATTATTGGAATTACTTGTGTCTTCGGACACATGTAGGAGTACAATATAGGGTTTGATCAATTTGTAATCCCACCATATTGGCAACAATAAAACTAATGTTAACAAAGGGGTTTTTTAACATACAATAGCATCATTAGTCAATTGGAAGTACGGCTCACCCATTGTTGGACAAACTATAAGAGAAGTTTAAGGCGGGGGTAGCTACGGCACCCCAAAAGAAGTCAGGTTTTTAATAAGCTTCGCGCTGACCTGTTTCTCCGCTTCTTTATGCGTCCAAAATGGAGCTACCGAGAACATTTGACAAAATGATGACTATACCAAAAAGATTAACAAAATGTTTTTCTTAACTTTGTGCTACAAGTTGTTTTGCATGCTTCTTGTACACGATTTTTGTCACATATTTTGTAAATTTATGTGTATACCCCTATGTGAAATTTTAAGTCTATGCCAGCCAAATGAAGAACACATGCATTTGGATTGACTTCTCTGGTCAGACCTCAGGGCCTTTCCAACCCATGGTGAATTTTTTCATGGTCTGACATTTGGATCAATTTTCCGCACGTTCTATTTTTGGTCGACTTAAATCGAGTAACCTGTCAGACTCAGGACCTGAGGATAATGATGAGTCAAAAACATGTACATGACCTTACTATATGAGTTACTAATGTATGTGTCTCTTATCTAAGATTTGCATTACATGCAATAACGCCGTCGCTTTACCTCTTGCCCTATTGTTTACACGTTGGTCGACCTTTTGTATATATAGTAGGAGAGTCAAGTTGGATCTTAGTCTTATTAGTAATTAATTGGGTAGTTAATTCTTTTAAGAATTTAATTATCAAAAATACTAAATAGAACTTTCTATGTTCTGGTTAATTGTGTTATTGCAACATAATTCGTAAACGAAAGTTTGTTTTCTTGTAGAAGACAGAAATGAAGTCTCTTTTCCTGGAAAGAAGAGTGAGACTTACTCCTATCTCTTCTCATTGGTTGACAAGAATAAGATAGGGTTATAATTGAAGTTTTTCCTCAATTATATTTAAACTCGCTTTTAATTTTTTATTACCCTTTTTTGGTTCTGAAATCTTTGAAAGATAAAATGTTTGTGTAACTAGAGAACATTATGTCTACAGCTACCAAATAATGACATCTTACACTTGTCACGATGTATGAGTTTAAACTGCAATGAGTAAAGAAAATCGCTAGAAGGTCTTCTAGGTAAATTTTCTTGGACTCGATTCATTCCTTATAGTGCTAAACACCCTTGTGGTTAGACAGACAGATTAAGGAGGAAATGCATGCTAAATATTCAAGTTAATGAATACATGATGGCTAGTCCCTCATCTACATAAGTAGAACTTCATATACTCTGTATAATACCTAAGTACATTGCTACTTGTAGGCATTCTAAGAGAGTAGGAAAGTAAATAAATCGCTATTTGCTTTCTACTGGTGATGTAACACTTACAATGTTTGACAATCCATGTGGGGTGCCTTGCGTTTTATTACTGGAAAAGTCCAGTTGTAATGTTGTCAAATTCAGAGGAGGGAGCTACAAGATTCATTTCTTGTGAGTTGCCCATATTATTTCTAGCTTGCTTTGAAATAATATTACTTTCCGAATATGAACAACCATTGTCTAAAGGAAGATTGCATTTTATTTTATAGGATAACTACTTGTTGCTTTCCTGAAACGTTATCTATAGAATAATAATCCACGATTCCTTATTCAACATTATGGTTTGAAATCTACTTGTAATATCTATGACACTATCATATTGTTTAAACAATCGAACTCTGCTCGTATGGTTTGTCTGCTTTAAATAATGTTGTCCGTACACAAGTGGGAGGAAATCTTAAGTGTGTTGCAAAGGAACAACATAAAACAATAGAGTATTGGATTCTCTTTCTTGACAGAAGGTAAGGAAACTAATAAATCTATAGGACTTATAACACACAAGATGTTTGTTGCCCCTAATACATTTAAGTCGTTCAAGATATTATTATTAAGCTACTCGGTACATTGACGACATGTTTCGAATATAATCATGGTTAATGAAATAATCATAATTATTGAAGTATGAAATTAACTTAAAATTAATATTGAACTCAAGAGTTTGCGTTCACGATTACTTTAGTGAGTATAATTATGTTTACTTGCTAAGACATAATTATAAAGTTCTTGATTTTATCAATGACTCATAAAATAAAGTAAGTAGTAAAATTGTTATGTCTTCTTGTTAAAACATTAACATGATGTCCTAGAATTATTCAGAGACTTGTAACGTATAACTTTACATGTTCTGTTTTCTTGAAACACATGAACATAGAGTTAACATGAGGTCCTTGAATTATTCAAAGACTTAATAATGTATAATTGACATGTTTTGTTTTCTTGTAAACACAAGAACATGGAAGTCTTGAATTGTTCTGTCTTCTTGTGAACACATAAACAAAGAGTTCTTGCTTAATTCAAGAAATATATATTATAGCATGCTCTTGGTTTTAAAATACTATGTATTCAATTTGGCACGACCCAATTGACAAGTATTTGACCTAAAGAGAATTAAGCTATCTAATGGAATTTTGATGGAGTCTCACAATTCCAATACTCATAGAATACCACATTATTATGGTGTGTCTAATGTGTGAAACAAACTATATTTATATTGTTTGATTCATGATAGCTTGAATTGCTCTACCTCCAAAATCTATCAAGCTTAGAAAATTGCATGTGTCATAGATACACTCAATATAGTTTCAACCTAGAAAATAATCAACACATCATCTTTGGATTGAGATGAATCCAATTATGTCTTGATGAAAGTTCTAAAATTTGTTAAAATCTTATGAAGCATATTATTAACAAGCTAGAGATGAGAACTTAAAATGTGGTTTGTGTTTTCTCAATTAAGAACAATCGTATGTTGCTTAAATACGTAGTATTTAGAGAGTTTTCTCTACTTACAAAAGTAAGTGGGAGCATCTGTAAACCTTGAAAATATTCAGGAACAAAATACATAACCTTTTAAATCCACTTGCTAATGTCACACTAAGGTTTAACATGTAAATGTCGAACCAAAGTATATTAGAACTCACATTCATAAATCCGCAAGGATGCCTCATCACTTGATTGATATTGTAATATCAATGCTGAGAAATATAAATTAGAGGATCATTTCAAACCTGCTAATTGCTAAGATACATTATCACATCTTGAATCTGATAAAGGTCTTAGAATTATGAATGATAAGATGCAGTCCTTAAAAGCCAATCAAGTTTTGAGCTTGATTGATCTTTTACCAAAATGTAAACCTGTGAGGTTAGAATGAGTTTCTTTTGAAGAAAGGCTCATAAGGACAAAATTGTATACAAATTAATGCCTGACTGATGATAAGAATTTTGATCTTACTCAAGCAATTGACTATGATTAAATCTTTCTTTTCTGCACGTATTAATTATATAAAGATATCTAATTGTCATACAATGATTTCTTGAATCTTAAATAAGTCAAATTAAGGTTCATAACTCTTTCCTGGATGATTACCTTGGCGAGGACGATGTGTGATCATAAAGGGTTATGAGTCTATATTTGAAATATGGCAATTAAGTTTTAAGACTCTTTCCTTAATGATTACATTTGCGAGGACGGTGTGTAATCAAAAGGGGTTAAAAATCTTTATATAGCATACAAGATAAAAGAATCCAAGTGTGGATTGAATCATGCATCTAGGAGCTGAGATCTTGAATTTAATCACAATATGGTTTTTGATTAAATTAAGATAACTCCTGAGTACACCTGACATCAAGTAGGAGCACTATGTTTTTCCTTAAAATTCATTTGTTGTGTAACAAATTGAAGGTATCATTCCATCTAAGATAGATGTTAATCCTTGAGGTTGGAATGAAACTTCACTTGGGAATTTAGGAAATAAAACAAACGACCTTGGAATAAATGTTTAATGAAATAAACATATGCGGAAATTAAGTCCAACACAATACAATACATCATAGAAGCAAGTCTTAAATGATATATTTCACCTGAGATAATCTAATACATGGATGGAAACCTTGTGTTTTTAACGAAGGATCCATCATGTATATCTTATATTGTGTATGAGACTGGTTGTTACTTTTGCACAAGAGCAAGATGAGCTAACAACAACAGTATCTAATTAAGAGTGTTTAGATGACTGATAACAACAGTATCTAATTGAGAGTGATTTAGATTACTGTTAAAATAAATGTTTACGAATTATATAAGGCATAGTGTTGTTTGTGTACACATGATGCTAGAGAATAATTAATTCTAGTTGAAGTAGGATTTCATCATTTATGATAAATCTGCTAACTAGATATGCTCAGCTAAGAGCATTGTTGCAATACACATTAAAGAATGAGAATACTTTACATTTTAAGAAACCGTAAAGATGACTGTCTCAGATAGGTATGTTGTTGACTATAAATACCTCATAAAAGGTATTGTCACATTTCCATACTATGATTCTTGCAATAGTATGCAAATATACATACGACACTCATCATAGCGTTCAAATTCTTCACAAATTTGTGAATTTGAAACAAGTATTCGGAAAGTTTACTCAGATAACTATTTAGCTGTCTTGTAAAGAAAAAGTTGAGAATGTTGGATACATTGGACTTCAACTTGCTAATTAGTTTCATGCATATCTGTTTTAGTAATGGGCCAACAGTATGTTCAATATGCTTGGGGTAATAAAATAGAAAAACTCGACCTCGTTGTTTTCTTGGTGGAGTAGATCTCGTAGTTTCATTGGATTATGCAGCCCCTGACATTCTTCTGAAACCTTGAACAAAAGGTAGCACACATATTCTGTATCCGGTGACAACATTTGACTTTTGATTGTGCAATTGAAATAAAATCCTTTTTGTGGTAAAAGCTCGATCACCTCTTAAAATCTGCATGTATGATATATTATACGATTACTTCTTAGGAGCAAAGTAAAACATAAAGACATAAAACCAAATTCAATAAATGGAACATTTTGTCAACCATTTATTCAAGATTCTTTAGCATCTTACTAGACAATAAAGAAAATCAGGATATATATATATATTTGAATAAGCACAGATGTTCTGAATGTAATCCGTAAAGCTTTACGATGAAAGGAAATGTAACAAAGTTAGTTCAAAAGCAAACCTGGACTGCGCTGATGGTGTTGAAGTAAAAAGATTCACATTAGAGGATTTGTATAAAGCTGCTTTTGCCGAAAGAATAAGAAGTTTCTTTCCGCTTACTTCACCCAACCAGAACTACTCGTTATAGTTTCTGGATATCCCAAATATATTTTCAGAGTCAGTTGGCAATTGTTGCACCTGATCCACAATAAAGTTTGATTTCAAGACTTGTTGGGCTTCGTGTAACTTTCCAATTTCTTCATGTTTTACCTACGTAATAATCATGTTATAAATATGCAAATTTAGAATATGAGTTATTCTTTTCCATTCAACCACAAAAACTAAAGAGTAAAATAACAAATGACCATTTTCAAACTTACCTTCTAGATAGCTCGAAATTCAATGCCTTCAACATAAATCGCACCATCTCCACAATGGTACGATTGTTGGAAAATGGTAGTTGGATTAGCACCTATACGATTAGAAATGTGTGAGCCTATTGGGGGTACACACGTAAGACACGAAGAGTAAGTTTAATTATATAATATGTTTCACGAAATATATTTAAACGGTCGTTAGTTTCCGTTAGACGTTTAACTAACTTTATATATCCGTTAAATAAAAAAGAGAAGGGCTTAAAATGTCGAATATGAAAACCCTTGTCCTCCTCCCAAATGTGGCAGATTTTGAAGGATTCTAGAAAGGGATTTGTGTGCAAATTATAGTGATAATGATGAGTGTTTAGGATAAGATAGAAGAATTGTGATAAGCTTAAGACTTGAAGTTTATCTTCAAGGTTTTAGAGTTTATCTACAATTAGGTTGAGGTGCTATATAAACACCCCATACCTTATCCTTATTAACTGGTCCATAAAAAATACACACAATTAATACGACAAATTAATCATCTCATTAGCCTGGTTTTAGTTTTCTTCTTTTCTCCCAGTATGCGACAAAACAAGAAGGCTTTATATATATTAGTTGCATGAAAACTATTCATGTACGTATGCATGTGATTGTATAACTTACATGAAAAAGTAAATTGCATCATATGATCTCTTTTCTATATACCGATTCAAAGGCACCCTCTTTGGGTTTTGGATCGGTTAACACTTGTTGTTGACGTATTTGTTTGACGTGTTGTGTGAGCAACCATAAAGGTGGAAACTTATCCACTTTGTTTCATTACATTTGCTGTTGTCTTCAAGGGTTAGTTTTCTTGTTTACCTTTTGTTTATTTATTGTGTGTTAATCGTATGCACCATACTTGATCCATATCCGCTGCGTACTCGTAGTGTTAATGGTTAACAGGTTATTTAATCCCAACGGATACTGTTGAGTCCGATGCAATTTCTTCCTAAACTTGAACCTTGACTAAGAACACTTACGAGATGTTTGGCAGAAGGAATCATATTATAATGCAGGCTATATTCATAGAATAGGAATAGGTCTCTATTCTAAAAAGACCTGAATATAGCCGATGTTGTGGAGGTTGTCAAGTCAGATTACCCCTTCTAAGGCAACCTTCAAAGATTAGTAAATATAGTGACACTTTCTTTGTGAAGTAGCAGCTTTTAAAATGGGAAGATAAAGAAAGTAGATGAATTTGAATGTGTCTTAGCATAAAGAGGTTGAATCCTGAGATGTTTGATGTCAAGGCCAATGTGGTATACAAATACTAAATTTCATTTTAGACCATTGTTATAAGATGGATAGTAATCTCATTACACTAACAGATAGCGATTCGATAGAACGATCAAAGGTTCACTCAGTTTTACACTTGCATTATGACCATTTACGCCGCGCTCTAGGTGATACAATACACAAAATTATAAGCAAGAATTCTCATATGATTTTACCATATATTCAGATGGTTGATTCTATACTCTCTGATCTCAGTTGTAAACATCATCTTTGGACCACTAATCAGCACCCCTTCAAGCCCTCAAGCGACAATAGTTGAAAATAGAGTAGTGAGCGGTGCTCTGAAGAAGAGCAGGCATTATGTATCGGCAGCAGCTTCGTCAAGAGAGTAATGGAAATCCTTTGAAGAATAATGAGCTAGAGTTGGCGGTCATGGTGCTGCATTGCTGTTGACAAGGTAATTGTTTAAATCACACCCAAATATATAAATAATGTAATCAGTTTTCTATTATAGCAAGATATGAAAACAACAATGTTTTCTTGACATCATTTTCCAAAGTCGTCTACTATTTCAGTGTGTCGCATTATTATTAGTTTTAAGGATATTGAGAAAAATAAAAGTTGAACTCTTTTTGATTGAAAATAAGACTCTAGCAAAAATCAGGTTCCAATATAGAATGATTGAATGTCCCTGCATGCTAAATCAATAAGTATGGGAGTTATTTAGACCGTATGGATTTCTTACACTAAACGGATTGGTTTTGACCATTGTCCGCAGTTGTTCCACTTAAATAAGTTCATAGCAAGTGTATGGAATATATGATCATGCCAAGGGAGGTGATAGGATGTGCTTAGGGAAATGCGACAGCCATGTACATATGTAGTCGAAACCTATAATTCTACAAGAGCACTTTCTTTAGGATCCCATTGTATTAGCTATATAAAAATAAGTACGTTTTTTAGTTTTCAAGCTATGCTGTTTTATGTCGATTCCAAACTTAAGGTAATAAGAACTTCATCAAAAGAAATCTTCACCTGTCATTGGTTTCAGTGGCAAATGAAAATATGGGAAGATTTTAACCACTTTTGTCTTTTACTTGATATGGTATATGGTTTAATATCTTTGAGTACAGGGCCAAGTCCCATATATATGTGTTTGGGTTCCAACACATCTCTCTTTGAGAGTATAAATTAGTGGCAACGGAAAAACAATCCATACAAGAGATAAAAGTTATAAAGTGAGTTGTAAACGCATGACTTGGATACTTTGTTATCGATTGACAATTTGCATTGATTTTCATTATTACATTTTCCTTTGGCTTTTTCAAACATTTTTTTATTGTTATCAACGGTTGATAACTTTTTGCAATAGTTCTAACTTTTTTAGAATATATTGAAAGTCAAAAAGATAAATATGTTACCATATAATTTATATCACAACACAATAAACATCTTACCATCTTTCTCAGCTTAAATGTACTGTCTAGCAAGAACAATATATAGCATCATGAACTAAGTGGCCAATCATCATTTTTAATATGAATTCAGGGCAATCCATATCTAAAATGATTTATGATTCATGACACATATGTATTCAGGGCAATCCATCCATATCTAAAATGATTTATGATTCATGGCAAATGATGTTTATGCATACAAAGATTTATAGGGTGGAGTTACTAATCTTTAAATGACATTACTAGGTTGGCACAAGCTATTAAGACATGCTTTGCGGTATTGAACATAGCTAAAGTACTCCTATAAGACAAAACATAATCAACAAAATCCGTCATAGCAAAGTGCGGGTTTTAAAAACTTGTTGCTAACATTGTTCAAGCCATGATTGATTGCTAACAAGAGTTAGGTATAAAAGCACAAGGTGTCATGACTTAAGCCATGACTCCTTTTTTTGTTACTTCAACTTTTCTCTTTTCATAAAACCCCTTTGCTCACACGCCTAAATTCACTTCTTCTCATGACATAAACCAAAATACCCTTGACCATGCTTTTAAATTAATCCTAGGGTTTTTTTTAGAACGAAAAATTTTAACAATCTACACCACCTATCTCACAAATTGTATCTTACATGTCTCCAATGAGACTTAAACCCACAACCTCTAGGTTGATGGGCTACTCACATACCGCTTGACCAAGAGGCCTTTGATGGTTTATTAATTGACTGATTCTTCTCTAATTGATTTAGGGTTCTTTCTTTTTGTCTTTAGGCAGAGTCGGACCTATGTTGTTGTTAGGTGGTTCCTAGGAACCACCTTAAAGATGCAAAACCTTTATAACCAGCGTGGTAATTTTTTTAGGACATACCTAGATTTTATGTTAGGCACCACCTTGTGTGAGGTTAATGAAGACGTGAAGCTGCTGGTGAGCGGTTACGTCCTGTTAACAATTCCAGCATGAGTTATGGCTGTGAATTAATGTAGAGAAGAAGACAACCATTAACAAAGCAGAAAGAGAATAAAATAATAAAAAAACATATATGCGTTTGAGTTCTACTAATTTAATGGTTTACAGGCTTTACTTTTGTAATTTGAGTTTTTAAGACACTATTTCTTTTTATTTGTTTTTTTACTTTCTGACTTTTTTTAGGTAAAGGGTTTCCCCGGTAAATGTATTACACCAAAAAGTGTTTAAGTACAAAAGGTGTAGGTGAAGTCCTATAACCCAGCCCGTTACATGGGCAACAAGAACGCACCAATGTGCAAAAACCAAAAAAGAAAAACAACATAAGAATGACACATCATTCTTATGACTACCAAAGAAGAAGTACAAGCAACTTCCTAAAACTAAGCCATCAATGTGGCAGTACCAGCTTCTAAAAACTACTAACCAATGGCTAACACACAATATGTATTAACTCTTAAAACCTTGATATTAAGCAACGTCCATGTAGTTTTTCAATAGCATCTTCCAATAGCCTTCATAGCTAAGTTCCATAACAACGAACCAATTGATGTCTTAACTATGGCTGCAAAACCACGAACAAACAGTAGTCAACATGCTACAGTAGTTTACTTCCATAGTCCCCATGCGTACCATTTGTAGCAAAATAGTACCACCATGGCTGACTTATACCAGCATCCACTAGAGAATGCAGCAACAACATGCAATTAAGCATGACCACAGACAGACCCATACTTAGCAGCACGAGTCAAACCATCTCAAGAAACCAAACCCAAGAACTTCCAATACCAGCCCATACAGGTAATGAATATTCAAAAACCCTAAGAATTAGGGTTTTTTAAACACAAAGATCAGAACCATGCAGAGCCTTGATGATCAATATAGATTGATATGCAAATCAGATGCAGCAACAACATGATGAATCTGAACATCCCAATACAACGTGGAACAATAACCAACAAATCCCAATACAATTATGAATGAGACCCTAACTGTTACCAGTCGCCAACCATACGTGAAGGGTTTAATCATAACAAAATCGAACCCAACAAAGAAAACCGGCCAAACCCTAGAATAAATATAAGGATTAGCAGATCCTCTGCAAAACCCTAAAATGCAGTAATCATTTAAAAACTAGATTAATCAATGAACAGATCATTTTAGAGAGATTGCAACACCCTTAAAGAACAAACAACCCCTAATATCACAAATAGATCCGGATGTTAGGGTTCTAAAAAGGGTGACGAATAGAATCGACACCCTAACCCAAACATTCGACACAAAAACCTCTTGTAAAGATTTAATGGTCGCTGGATCAGATAATCTTCTGACTTATGGATGAAGTATCTGACTTTATGTTGTAAATGTATTTGTGATTTTAAAGTCAACTTCTAACTTTAGTCTTGATCTTTTTAAAATTGTTTGGCAACTTATAATTATAATTAGTTATGGCTAATTAATCTAGTTAGTTTTCAATAAGTATATTATTGTTTAAAAAAAGTTTTACAAAAAGTCTAAAAGTATTTGCATGTTCCATAATACATTGAAAAATATGTTTGGTATTAATGAACTTGGTTGAATTGGACACCACTTGACCTAAACCGACTCATCGATTACTTGGTCCGTTAAATTTTTCCTAAAGTCAGGAACCACCTTGGTTTTACGGCTGGGTCCATCACTGTTTTTAGGGATCAATATTAGGGTTTCGTTTTGGTTTTTTATTGTAATCATTAAACTTGGTCTTTAATCGTTGTACTAATCGACTAACTAATAAATCGTGTGGTTTATTACTGTTATTGAGGTTAGATTTAGGATTGTTGTTGTTGAATAATTTTGTCTTAACCCTAACTTATCGGCTAGGTTGGATATTGTTGAGGATGTCAGTGGTATGGTTAACCATGCATGATGTTTCTGTTGAGGATGTCACGAGTGGTATGGTTAACCATGATCTTTCTATAGATGCTAAGATCAATGATATGGAATGCAAAATGCTTGAAGGTAAGCTTGTGTTAGCGGGTGATGACGGTGTAACTTTTAAACCTGTGAATGATGATTTATTTCTAAGCGTATCTGAATCATTTGGTTCCCCTAGTTCGTTCGCTAAGTTGGATACTGCTAGTGCATCAAATGAGCCTAACAAAAGGCCTATTTTGGCTGAAAACACAATGCTAAGTTGTTGAAAGGGGAACTGAGTTGTAAATCGTTTAATTTTTTTACTTTGGTTGCACCAGCTCATAATGGCGCAGACGTTGCTAAACCTATGGAGTCAATTCATGTTGTGCATGTACGGCTTTATACTATTATGTATGGGTTCTTTTAGGAAAACGTATGGCTTATCTAGTTGTCGAAAACTACGTAAGAATAATTGGAGTAAAAATGGACTTGTCAAATCGACGATGACTTCTAAAAGTATGGTTTTCTTCCAGTTTAGTTTTAAAGACGGGATGTATGCTAGGATTAAGAATGGTTTATGGTTAATTCGCAATGTGCCATTAATTCTAAAAAAGTGGACATCATATGCGAACATTAAGAAGGAGGACATGTGTACTATTTGTGTTTGGGTGAAGTTTCATGATATCCCCATTACCGCATTTACTAAAGATGGTCTAAGTGTTATTGCAACCAAACTTGGCACCCTTTTGATGTTAGACTCTTATACGTCTATTATGCGTATGAAGTCTTGGGGTAGGTCAAGTTATGCAAGAGCCATGATTGATCAATGATGAGTTGATGCAGAGTTGAAAGGCACCATCGTGGTTGTTGTCCCTAAATTCGTAGGAGAGGGTTATACTATAAGCACTATTCATGTTAAGTACGAGTGGACACCTCCTAGATGCTCAAGCTACAAGTTTTTTGGTCACGTCCTAGAAGAATTTCCTAAGAATATTGCTGATGAGGTGTCATTTTATACACTATTTCGGGGTCATTTAACCCCCTAAATCATGAAAATATGCCCAAATTACGTGCTTAATCATTTGTTTTCAGGTTTTTAGCACTTGGATGGCTTTTGGAGGAAATACACATGACTTGGGCTCATTTGGAGAAGAAACGGACAAGATTATGGACCTACACTAAATCTTTTGAAGATTTATGCATACAGTGTGTGGAGACGGCGTCATAGGCATAAAGCGACGCCGTCATGATCTATATGGTGACGGCGTCAGGAATTTCTCAACGGCGTCAGGACATGGCCGATTTAAAGAGGATCTAGAATCATCTACGTGGCGACGGCGTCATGATTTCTAAGCGACGTCGTCACTTCGATATCTCTATAAATATAAAACTGTTTTTATGGTTTTAGGAGTGTAACTTTGTATAAACCTAGGGAGACGAACCCAAGTCATTCTAGCAGCCTTGTAGGTCATTTTTAGGGCCTCAAAACCCTATTGTACTACCTTGAATCCATGTTTTAATCAAGTAAGGTTATTTATCATTAATCATTTAATATGTCTATGTGTTGTTTGATTGATTTATCTCTGCTTTATTTATAACCTGTGAGGACTAAACCTTCATTTTTAAATTTATCAAATGATTGCAGAAACTTAGGTTGTAGATCCTTTTTATGTTGCTAATATCTTGGTGATGATGGGAGCGCGTTATAGGCTTTATGAAAACCAGCTTTTGTCTATATCGGCTGTTATATGTCTAGGGAAACGCGAGTAGTGTAGAAAGGATACCATCAGTAACAGTCTTCATACTACCTTACCCCTAATATGGTTGATCCCTCTTAAGTTATTTCACATGCATTTAATATACTCTTAGGGGCCTTGTAATAGTCTTTATATTACCTACTTGTGCGTTGGCCCTAACGGAATATTAAATAATAGAATACGCGGTTCGTGTAATCCGTTTGATGACCTAGAAATACTTACACAATCATTACAAGTGGTGACAATGGAAACGGATCTCGGAGAATCAAATCTGAGAAGTAGTACATGATTAGGTAAATACATTATTTTATCATAAAGTTATCACCAGTAGTTTAGATATTAATTAGTTTAGTTATTAGTTAAACAAACCAACCTCTCAAACCATAGATTTACCTGCTTTCTTATAAATGTAAAAACACAAAAAAGAATCTTCTCTTAGCCCCTATAATTCTATTAGGCCATGATCAAGCCTTCCTAACCTATTCTCATAGATAACGATAACAACCCCCGAGTCTTGCCTATACTACACTGCAACGACTAGGGTACACTGCCTAGGGGATTGTAAAACTTCCTGTAAAGTCTTTGCAACCCTCACATCAAGTTTTTGGCGCCGCTGTGTGGGGAATAGTTAGGTTTCGATCATAGTTTAACTTAGTTCTACTCACTTGAATCCTTTTAAGTGAGAATTTTATTTCCGTACATTAGCTTTCTCGTAGTCTATCTTTTCTTTGTGTTAATTGTTTCGTAATATATTCTCGTAAACCACCATGGGAGACTGAATCCTATCCATACTCTTGGAGATTACTCCAAACCTAGACACAAGGGCTACAGGAATACCATTGAGTTCCCCATAGGGAATAATGTGGTACCTCTTCGATCCGACACCATCTGGTTGGCACAAAACGGATGCTCATTCCACAGACTTCGGTCTGAGGATCGAAACTAACACCTCAAGGATTTCTTAAAACTTGTGGACTTACTTGACCTTGACGGTGAAAACAGGGAAAGAATACGCCTGTGTTTATTTTAATTTTCCCTTCGCGATCAAGCTAGCAACTGGCTTGAACGTCTTCTAGCAGGATCCATGATGACATCAAATAACGTCTATTTTATAACATCATTTATCCCATGTTATTAACCCATTTTATATATTTATTGCAAAAAATTGTTACTTAATTGTTTATATTTGAGAATTATAGTAATTATGGTGTACTTGGTGAATATTAGCAAAAGGCGCGCATTTTGGAGCTTAAATGAAGATATTTTGAAGATTACTATTCTGAAGACCAATACGCCGTATCCATCAAGGAAGATACAGCGTATCCGTGCCTGCACTCACTAAAGACCACAGAGGAATGAAGCCTAATACGCCGTATCCAGAAGATCTCAATACGCCATATCGAAGATATAGTATGTGAATATTCTAGAAGATATCAAACGTGGTCCCTACTCCAAGAAATCCCCAATACGCCGTATCCAATCCTTAGATACGCCGTATCAAACCGACTTCCAGACCGTATCTAGAAGATCTTAATGTCATCGTCTTCATACACAATTGCTTGTTCACCAGGTTGATGAAACGATAACCTTTCAACATTAGGATATTGGTAGTGTATAGGGAATGACAAAAGTCTCCACGCCGCTTCACATGCTGATTTGTAACGACAATCATAGTATTGCTTGATTTCATCTTTGTTGTTTTTCTTCCGTTCATAATTGTTCCCTGGTTTGATTTTGTCTTTATTGTTTTTCTTTTCTTCGTCATTGTTGCCTGATTCATCTGTTGATTTTTCAAATGTTGCTGTAATTCTATCTTGACCTTTATGTATGTATTTAAACAAATACTTGATAGAAGCTGCTTGATTGCACCATTCTACATTCATGTGAGCTTGGAATTTCTTCATAAGTATTGGATTGTAT
>BQNB010068437.1:0-33844 GCA_026074375.1 Tanacetum coccineum | reverse complement strand
GCAAAAAGTTCTACAGTAAAATTTTCGTTCTTTAAAATCAAGTTACAAGGTCCTAATAAGGTCCTAATGGTTGAGTTGATATGAGTACGCACATTTAAATCATATATACATGTTGGGAGTTAAAAGTTCACAAGTCATAAGTATGAGTGCTTAACATTTAGACTTATATTAACAAATGATCTTGTTTAATTGCTTGGTTTGGATCTAGTGAAAAATCGGGGACGATGAATTTATCCGTCAGGACATCCGTAGATTATTCTATGGGCGCTTCTCATTCTATGATCCCAATGTTGATAAAATAAAGGAAGTCAAACAGGTTGTTAAGAAAAGAAAAAGAAAGGAAAATCCAAAAATATTAGGGATAGTTAGTGTACATATAAAAAATGGTGAAAACGGGACTCGTCAAAGCTATTGATTCTTTAGTTTCCCTTGGCAAACGCCTGACTACTTTTCGAGGTTATTAGTCGAGGGGGATCGAGATTCTTTGTTTCTTGAGTGTTTACTTCATAACATTGCGTGAGGACACGGCAATACCTTAGTATGGGGGATTTTGGTATGTGCTTAATTACACATACCATTTTCCATTCTAAACGGACTTAAACGACTAAAAACGTACCAAAATACATCGTATTTGTATGTTTTGCATTTGTATTGTGCAGGAACGGATATTCAAGAGCAGGACCAAAAAGAAAGCCAAAACCAAACAAAACCAAGCACGGAATGGAAAGGACAAAGTTAAAGGTCAACCAAGTGAAGAAAATACAACTTGAGGGACTAAAAATTACCAAACCTCAAGTTGTATTACAAGAATTAAAAGACAAGGGTCAAAATTGCAAACCGGGCAAAGATTGCATTCAAGTTATATAACTTGAGGGGACAAAACTGCCTACTTACCCAAAAGCCTTCTTTCCCGCCCCAACAAAACCCAGTTACAACTTGGATGTCGTCCCATACCTTCTACCCTGCAAAACCACTCGACACCCTAGCCAAAATCATTTCAACCACCCTACTATTTCCCCCCAGCTGTATAAAGGCCATGTTGGCAATCCCTCACCTTTCCCAAGTATCTTCAATGGCTGAGATTGACTCCAAAGAAGCACAAAAGAAATTGAAGGCTGGGATTTGCTTGAGAATCACCTCACACAACAAGCACACTTAGTTTTTGCTCTCACAAAAGAAGCACAAGCTGCAAGTCCAAGAGATGAAGACTTCGGCTATAAATAGAGCCTTTTGTAAGCCTTTGAGGCATCTTAGTTTTAACTAGTTAGTTTTTAATTTTTAATATAACTTAGCTTATTTTCAGTTCTTGTAAAAACTCATTTACAGCTTTTACTTTCAGCTTTGTAACACTTTCAAGTTTTAATGCAACTTCCACGATTAAGTATAAAGAAGTGTCCAATTCGTCAATTAAGCTTATGCTTTTTTCATTTTCTATCGAGGGGGCAGCCCGGATTTTGCTCTAAAAAGAACCCCCTCGTTCTATTCTTACTTGGGAAGATCTTGTTTCCAAGTTTATTAACCAAATCTTTCCTCCTTCAAAAACTACAAATCTCTGGAATGAAATTACGAATTTTCAGCAACGTTTTGATGAATCATTTTGTGAGGCATGGGTCCGTTTCAAGGATCTCCTTCGTGCATGCCCACATCATGGTTTTACGGAATTGCATCAACTTGATACCTTCTACAATGCTTTAACCCCAACCTATCAAGATTCTTTGAATGCCACCACCGACGGTAATCTTTTGACTAAAACCCCTCGAGATGCTTTGACAATTATTGAAAACAAATCAAAAGTTTGCAACTCATGGAACAAACCGGTTGTTACAAAAGTGAGTACGAATGCTCCTTCTTCTTCTACCCTTTATTTTCCCAAGATTGTCGCTCTTGCTGACGCCGTCAAGGTTATGCTTCTTCAGAAATCTTCTCCTCTAGCTTCCGTGAAAGCGATTGAGGAAATTTGTGTTACTTGTGGTGGCCCGCATCCTTACCACCAATGTCTTGCCACCGATGGCAACGTTTCTCTGGAATATCGAGATAATATTCAAGGATATGTTTCAGCAGCCGCAGGAAACTATAATCAAGGAAATACCGGATACCGTCCTCAAAGTGTAGCTAACCAAATTCGACGACCGGGTTTTGCTCAACCGAATGTGCAAAATAATCAAACCCGGTACAATCAAGGGTATAATCAAAACAGAGGAAATAATCAAGGAAATCCGAATTATCAAGCTCCGATTCAGCAAACTCAAGTTGCTCCTTCGAATGAATTGTCAAACTACAAGAAGATAAATGATGCTAATATGAAAGCTATGCAAAATCAAATAAATAATGTGAAAAATGAATTGAGAAATGAAATGCAAACTTCAATACAAACTTCAATGTCAAATCAAACCAATGAGCTTAAGAATATGATGGCTAGTTTTTTCCAAATGAATACCGCTTCTTCTTCGGGTTCGGGTTCACTTCCTAGCAACACCGTTGCTAACCCGAGAGGTGACTTGAAAGCAATCACCACCCGAAGTGGTATTTCTTATGATGGACCCCCAATTCCACCTCCTCTCTCTCCTCTTCCCAAGGTGGTGGAACGGGAACCCGAGGTGACAAAGGATACGGTGCAACCGAGTACCGAAAACATCCAACCTCCGGTAATCCAAATTCAAGCTCCAATTGATGAGCCCATTTTTGCTCCTAAGCCTAAACCATTTATACCTTATCCTTCAAGAGCTAACAAACAGAAGCTCCATGAAAAAGATGGTAATCTAGCTTCGAAATTTGTTGAAATCTTTCGGGAATTACATTTCGAGCTCAGTTTCATGGATTGTTGGGAATTATAGATTTGATGAGACAAAAGAAACAAGTAATGAAACAAAAGGATCAAAATCGTCATTAAATAATTCTACAAGCTGGTGGAGAATTATGGAAGATTTGGTCAAAGATATCAAAAGATGAAGATTTGGAAGATCTCCTTAAGAAGATAAAGATAATAGAAGATATTCCTTAAATGTTTAAAAGATTTATGTTTATCCCTTTGTAAAACCTAATATCTCTAGTATATAAAGAGATACAGGTTGTAGGTTTTTATATACATAGAAAATGTAGTCGACTAAAGGTGTGTGTGTGTTCTAGGTGTCAAGTCTTAATGTAGACGCCTAGATTGGTTGTAGTTTAGCCTCAAGGATCTTTGATTCCTTGTTATATTTTAGATAACACGTTCTACCATTGATCAAGGTAGAATTAGGGCTTGTAGTAGTCATTGTAGAAAAGATAATGATGAAAAACCTTGTTGAATAACTTTGTTCATTATGCTATTTCCGCTATGCATATATTCTATGTTCATTGTTATTATCCTAGATAAATGTTCTAAACAAACTAAGCTTACAACGATCTAAGGAGTTATTCAGACTCAAAAATTGGTATCTGAGCCATGGGGCTCTCGATCTAGGATCTACAAGGTGTGTTTGATGTCGAGTTTATGAAGAAAAGAAGGTTCAAGTTTTCTGTTTTAGGTACTAGTCACATTCGGCAACATTAGGGTTTGTCAAACCCTAATTACAATCAAAACAAAAAGCATGTTTTTGTGTATAAATGACATCAAGGGAAGGGCAACAAGTGTTTCTTGGTTCGATATCAATGTTGTGTTACAGTAAACAGTAGTTACAAGGTAGTACTGCTCGCGTTGATGTTTCTATTGCCAAGAATACATGAAGTTTGTTGGCTTTCGTTTGACACAACAAGCAGTCGATGCTATGAACAAGAGAAGAATCAGCAAGTATCAACATGATTGAAGGTACAAAGAAGCAGCAAACATATAAGCTGATAATTGGAAGTATAGATGTTAATGCTGCTTGTTATATTTTAGTGCTGCCAATGGCAGTTAATACTGCTAGCCTTATCTTTGAAGGTTAGTGATGCTGCTTATGATTATTAGTGCTGCTTATGTAAGTTAGTGCTGCCAGGAGACGTTAATACTGCCAAGTAACTGGTTAATGCTGCCAAAGGAAGATTAGTGCTGCCAGTTCATGTTAATGCTGCTATCACTAAAGGTTAATGCTGCCAGTTTATACTTAGTGCTGCTAGTATGATTAATACTGCTAGTATATTTTTAATGCTGCCAGTATTAAGTTTCTGCTGCTAGGGTAAATAAGATAATGAGTTGATACCTACTCGATTAGTTACGGGATGGCGTGTATGCATTAACTACCAAAAGTTAAATGATGCCTGTAAAACCTAAAAATCTCAACAAGTGTAAAATTACCAAAATACCCTTAATGCAAGAAAATTCCATAAAAGCTTAAATAAACTTCATTTAAATGTTAGAAAATAATGAAAAATACAAACAGTGACAATTAATGAAATTTAGTAATATTAAAAGTACTTATATTAATAAGAAAAATAATTAATATTAATGTATATATAAGTTAATGCCGAAATTAAGTTGTATTAATTAGTATTTAATACAAATTAAAGAAATAAAAAAATAGGGAAAAGTATATTAAGAATGGAAATTACTAAAAAAAGGAAAGTTACTAAAAATAAAAGTATCACTTCAATGAATGGTTTTGTAATTCGAATTCATCAACTCTTTAGGTGTTCGGCCAAGAGGTAGAGATTTTTGATTTCCTATGGTGTTTTCTTTGATTGATTGCTTTGCTTCGGAAATAAGGTACAGATATTCGACCTTATCGATAATGTTTCTCATGCCATCTTTCCTCTCTATCTTTGATTTCTTAGTGATTTGCTACATTGCTCTGAGCCTTTTTATCTTGGTTCTCTTCTAAGATCGTTATATAAGTCTGTTTCAACCCTCTATGCACCTTTGATATTTGAACCTTTGACATTGAACCTTTGCTAGATCCTTGAAATGAACTTTGATATGACTTGCTTTGAACCCTCAGTTTGAGAACCAAGCCACTATTTTGTTTCCTAGCCATGAAGGTAACATGGCCGTGTCATTGATGCCACAAATTGGCATGACTCATGTGCTTGAGTAGTGATTCCAACCGTCCCCCATTTGATATTAATATGCCAACTTTGAAGATTATTATTTTGTTTAAAGGGGCGATGGAAGCATCCTAGATTTTTTTGTATTCGAAGGATTATAACATATGATATTTAGTATATTTGGTGATAGATGTTTGGGTGCAATCCACTCTTTCACAATTTTGGAGCTCATGACTCTATGGTTACTATATATGATTTTGTTTGGGGCCTTGTAATTGAACTTTGATTTACTATCTGATCATCTTACCTTACACTATGAATTGACTTCTAGAATTGGTCTTACCTTTATATTTGTATTCCTTAGATCACGTCTGTGAATCCTTTGCACCTTGTAATCGTAAATCCTTTGATTTCCGTTATCTTTTGTGTTCGATTATATATATCTGTTCACTGGGCTTTGTAAGCTCAGCCGCACTTTCTTTTCCTGCGGCAGGTATCTAAGCTAGGAGCTGGGGTTGCTTCATCTATGAGTGTCTAGTGTGGACTTACCTAGAGATCTAGTTTTTGATAAATATTGTTTCTTTTCAAGACATTCGTTATTTTGGTTATTTCGTTTGGATATGTCTGTCCTTTGAGAACTTATGTACCTTAAGTCGTGTTGACTTATTATCCTTTGATTATTTATTTAAGACTTCCGCTGTTTATGCTTGTGTTATGATTATGAATGCTTATAGATGACACACCATATTTGTAATACTTCAACCCTTGGGTCGTGCGTTACAAATTTAATGGTATCAGAGCGCCAGTTAATCATGACAGTCTTATGACCCTTAGAGCTTAGGATATGACCTGTGAGGATTGGGTAGACATTAGGTTCCTTCTGCGTAACTCTCTTCCGTAACCTATCTTGTTTTCGTTTGCTAATCGTTTTCTCGATCGTTCAGATGGTGACTACCCGTAGAAACTTGGATGACGATGTTCCTAACTTCGAGGCTATGTTAACTGCCCTTTACGTTTTGATGATCGTATTCGTCCTGCAAATTTACTTCCTATCCATATGCTCGACTTAGATGATGATTCCTTGCATGAATGGTTGGCTTCTCATCGAGCACCTATTGACTCGCTATGCTAGGAAACTGTAATCTTTTGGTAACGTTCGCCAACCGAATTTGTTACATGGGTTAAGAGCAGAGAACTACACCGCATTAAGTCTGTTAAGCTCATCTCTGCTAGAGGCACGTAACTGATTTTTCTCATGGGAGCAAAGGTTTTTCTAGGCTTCTGTATGGACACATCTTGGAGAGTCCCTATATTGAAAATGCTTCTGTTGTTAGTGAATTCGCTGATGTTTTTCCCGATGAACTTCCTTGACTTCCTCGGCTAGAGGATTGAATTGGGCATTGATTAAATTCCGGTGCAGAACCTATCTCCAAAAGGCTCCGTATCGTATGGCACCTGTTGAATTGAAGGAGTTAAAGGAGCAGTTACAAGAGATGTTGGAGAATGGCTTTATTAGACCCAGTGTTTCACCGTGGGGTGCACCGGTCTTATTTGTTAAGAAGAAGGATGGGAGCATGCGCTTGTGTATTGATTACGCGAACACAACCGTATTTACGAGTTCGTAACCGATATCCACTTCCCCGAACCGATCGATTTGTTGACCACTGCAAAGGGGCCAAATATATTTTCTAATATTGATCTGCGGTCTGGTTATCAACCAGCTACGTGTGAAGAACAAGATATATCTAAGACCTGCTTTTTGTACCGTTATGGCCACTACAATCTTGGTTATGCCTTTTCGGTCTGACTAATGCCTCCGCTGTGTTATGGATTTGATGAACCGTATTTTCCACGAGTACCTTGATAAGTTCGTTATTGTTTTCATCGACGACACCTCGTTTACTCCAAGTCTAAAGAAGAGCATGAGCAACATCTACGTATTGTGTGGAGATCTTAGACAGAATAAGTTGTATGCGTAATTTTCGAAGTGCGATTCTGGTTTACAGCAAGTCGCTTCCTTGGTCCAATATTGTATTCTGCAGACGGCATTATAATGGATCCCTTAAAGGTAGAGTCAATCACCAAATGGCCCGAGACCTACTACGTGACGGAGGTAAGAAGTTTACTAGGCTTGCTGCTATTAACCGACGTTTTGTTGAGGGTTTCTCCCGATTAGCTTTACCTCTTACCCAGCTGATGAGAAAGGGTGAGAAGTTTGTGTGGACGGATGAGCGTCAGGAGAGTTTTGAGGAATTGAAACGGAGATTGGTGTCTGCTCCGATATTGACTCTTCCATCAGGTTCCGGTGGTTTTCAGATTATACAGTGATGCATCGAAGAAAGTGTTGGGTTGTGTTTTGATGCAACATGGGAAGGTGATCGCCTACGCTTCAAGGCAACTGAAGCCTTATGAAGTAAATTATCCAACCCATGATCTTGAGTTAGCTGCCGTGGTTTTTGCATTGAAGATCTGGAGACACTATCTGTATGGTGAAGCTTGTGATATATTTACAGATCATAAGAGTCTCAAATATATTTTTACTCAGCGAGAACTTAACATGAGACAGAGAAGATGGTTGGAACTTCTGAAAGATTATGACACTAACATCCAGTACCATCCGGGCAAGCATGTGTTGCCGACCGCACTTAGTCGAATAATCTGGGTGATACTTTGTTTTGATTCCATAATCCTTCGTGATTTAGAGCGTTTGGATGTTGAGCTATGTGTACGAGGTTCTGGTGGCTATTGGGCGAGTATGAGGATAGAGTCTAACCTCATGCTACAGATCAAAGAAACTCAAAGAGACGACGGTGAGTTGTGGGCTATTGTGCAAAATGTTGAAGACGGTAAACATACTGAGTTCAGTGTTGATGATGACGGTGTTGTGTGGTTTGAAGATAGGCTATGTGTTCCTAATGATCAGGCACTTCGCGAGAATGTTTGAGACGGAAGCTCATAGTTCTCCAGTTACTATTCATCCAGTTCAACCAAATGTACAAATTTGAAATAGAACTTTTGGTGGAACGCATGAAGCAAGATGTTGCAACTTTTAATATCCAAATGTAATGACTTGTCAGCAGGTCAAAATGGAACATCAGAGGGCTATGGTTTTGTTTACAGCAGTGGAGATTTCCTAATTGGAAATGGATTAGATTTCCATGGATTTCGTTACTGTTTGCCTACTACTCCAAAAGACATATGCGAGTTGTGGTGGGATGTTGATCGCTAACCAGTCTGCTCCATTTCTTACCCATACGAAAGAACTATGGTATTAGTAAATTGGCGGGAGATTTTTCGAACAGAAATCGTTTAGACTGCATGGTACTCCGACTTCTATTGTTTCCGACAGAGATCCGAAGTTTACGTCTTGTTTTTGGAAAGATTACAGAAAGCTGGGAACTCGTCTTAATTTCAGTACAGCAATTTCATCCTCAAACCGATGGTCATTCAAGAGGACCATACAGACTTTGGAAATATGTTTGAGGCTTGTGCTATGGAAAGGACGGTAGATGGATGAATATTTGACTTGGTGGAGTTTGCCTAACAATAATAGTTTGGCAAGCTAGCATCAAGACTGCACCTTTCGAGCTTTGGTATGTAGAAAATGTCGAGCACCTAATTGTTGGGATGGAAGTAGTGTGAGCGTTTTGATTGAAAGGTCCGTAGATCATCAAAAGATTACTAATGAGAAAGTGGCTGTTGCTAAGGAGAAACTAAAAGAGGCTAGATCGCGACAGAAGAGTTATGCTGATAAGCATCGACGTGATTTAGAGTTTCAAGTTGGAGATCGTGTATTTCTGAAGGTTTCGCCATTCAGTGGAGTTAAACGTTTTGGGATCAAGGACAAGCTCAGTCCTCGATTCATTGGTCCGTTTTGAAGATTTTGGAACGTAAATTGGAGAGGTTTCGTATCGTTTGGCGACTTCCTCCGCAGTATATCGCACGTTCACAATGTCCTTTCAATATCTCTTTTGAGGGGATACATTACATCCATTGCATGTCGCATCATTATCCTATTGATCAGATTCGGCCTGATATGTCTTTGTCAAGGAAACTAAATCCATTCTGGATCGGCAAGAGAGATGTCATTAAAACAAAGTTAATCCTTATGTGAAGATTCTTGGAAAGAATCACCCAGAGCGTTAGGCTACTCTGGGAGACGAAGAGATCTATTAGAGCTAGTAATCCTCATTTTCTTTGTCTAGTTCGTATGATTTTCGTTCGTTCTCATTCGTTTTCGTTCCGTTCATTTCAATATTCGAGGACAAAAATTTTTTTTAGAGGGAAGAAGTTTTAAAAACCTAAAAATCTCAACAATGTAAAATAATCCAAAATACCCCTAATCAAGAAAATTCCATAGAAAAAAAAAAAAGCTTAAATAAACTTTATTTAAATGTTAGAAATTATGAAAATACAACATGTGACAATTATGAAATTTATGTAATATTAAAATACTTTATATTATATAAGAAAAATAATTAATATTTGTATATATAATTTTTCTGCCGAAATTAAGTGTATTTAATTATGTATTTAATACAACTTAAAGTAAATTAAATATGTATAAGTTACAAAATAAATATGGCAAAGTAACAAATTAGATTAGCCCATTTAGAAAGCCCATAAAACTTGGTCAAACTACTAATATATTATCATTTATACATCTTATTTGTTTAAAACCTAAAAACCATAACCACCGAAACCCTAAAAATACAAAAGAGGCGGCACCAAAGTTTTCCAAGGGCAAGCACGAATTTTCTAAGGTGTTTTGGAGATCAAGGATCGTGGGAAAATATGAAGATTGTCGATGCGTTTGTGTCAATCGGGGTAATTATTTTGGTTCGAATAACACAACCAAATATCATAAATTCATAAAATCATCAAGAATCATCAAAGGTATTTTTGTATCTCATTTTTCATCATATTAATTCGTTATATGCTTAAGAAAAATATTCAAGCATGTTATATTGATTTTATAAATTAAAACATTTCGAAACCCTAATTTTTATTAATTATGAAATCGGCACAAATAATTATTAGTAAAAAATGATTTTAATATTTTTCTAAGGTTTTTTATATCCATATATGATTCAGATAAATTGTTGGAAAAATTTATGAAGGATTCAAATAATTATTGGTGATTTAGCTTTGTTTGCCGATTTCGAATAAAAGGAAAAAGGAAAGAAATAAAATTAGGGTTAGAGTTTTAATAAATTTTCCAGGTTCTTTTAGTGCTAATTATTGTATAAAAATTGTGGAAAGGTTTGTGACAAATTTAAATAGGTTCTTTATGAAGTATTTGTTAGCCTATTGTTGATTTTAAAAGTATATAGGACTTGTTTTTGTAATTTATGAAAACTATGGGGTCTGTTTTTTAGACATGTATTATAATTGTTAAATTCAAATAAAAAATTGGGGGTAAAAAATGTCATATAGAAAGACTATTGTAGAAAAGATAATGATAAAAAACCTTGTTGAATAACTTTGTTCATTATGCTATTTCCGCTATGCATATATTCTATGTTCATTATTATTATCCTAGATAAATGTTTTAAACAAACTGAGCTTACAACGATCTAAGGAGTTATTCCGACTCCACACGGATGCACTTCTACATATGCCAAAATTTGCTTCAATGCTTAAAAGTCTCCTTAATAACAAAGAAAAATTGTTTGACTTAGCTAAAACACCGGTGAATGAGATTTGTTCGTCGGGATCGGTTTTTAACCTAAAAAAAGTTTGCCCGAAAAATAGGAGACCCCCACCCCTGACAAGTTTTCTTAATTCCAGTTATTTTTCCCCCCAGAGAAAAAGTTGGATGCATTAGTGACCAAGGCCGATCATGGTGCCATAGCACAACTTGATTGCCTCTTTCCATAGGAAGGAAGCTCTCAACTCGATCCCCGACACTTACTCCTACTTCAAATGAATTCTCATCGTAACATGCAGACGGTCAATGATCGACAAATAGTCCCTCCGTATTGGTTTGCCGAAGATGACTTTGTAAAAGTAGGAAAGTTTTTATCCATTTACCACTCACTCTCCCACCCCTCCTGGCCCGACTTTATCGTATTCCGTGATTATGATGTTGATCCTTGGGTTATTGCCTTAAATTCTCCCGGAAACCATTTTTTGAGGACGATGCACGTGCTTTGATGATGTTTTTCGGCCGACTTCATAGTCGTTGATTATGTTGTTGATCCTCGGGTTCCCTTAATTCTCGGAAGACCCTTTTTGAGGACGGCACGTGCTTTGATTGATGTTTACGGTGAAGAATTAACTCTTCGAGTTGATGATGAAGCCATAACCTTTAAAGTTGGTCAAACTTTGAGATACTCCTACAATGATGCTAAATCGGTTAATCAAATCGATGTCATCGACGTTTCATGTGAGGAGTATGCTCAAAAAGTGCTCGGATTTTCAGATAGTTCTACGAGTGGCAATCCTACTCCTTCTTTAGATCATATACTTTCTAATTCTTCCCCCTCTCTCACTCCTTTTGAGGGAGGTGACTTCATTTTGGAAAAATCAAAGCTTGTCTTACAAATGATTTAATTTCATCGGGAATTGATGATGCCGACTTTGATCCAGAGGGAGACCTTCTTCTACTCGAGAAGTTATTAAATGATGATCCATCATCTTCTCTCCTTTCGAAAGAACTTCATCTTGAGGAAATTAAAACGATTAAATCTTTTATTGATGATCCTCTAGAGCTTGAGCTTAAGGATTTACTGTCTCATCTTGAATACGTGTTTTTAAAAGGAACCGATAAATTACCCGTCATAATTTATAAGGAATTAAAAGATGAAGAAAAGGCCGCCCTTTTAAAGGTTCTTAAATCACACAAACGGGCCATCGCATGGAAAATCTCCGACATTAAGGGTATCGACCCTAGTTTTTGTACTCACAAGATCTTAATGGAAGACGACTTCAAACTAGCGGTTCAACATCAAAGAAGGGTGAATCTGAAAATTCATGAGGTTATCAAAAAGGAAGTTATCAAACTCCTTGATGCCGGATTGATTTACCTTATCTCTGATAGCCCGTGGGTGAGTCTCATTCATTGTGTGCCTAAGAAGGGTGGCATGACCGTAGTTGAAAACGAAGATAATGAATTGATACCTACTAGGTTAGTTACAGGATGCCGCGTTTGTATTGATTACCGAAAGCTTAATGATGCTACTTGTTAAGACCATTTCATGTTGCCTTTCATGGACCAAATGCTAGAACGTTTAGCAGGGAACGAATACTATTACTTTTTAGATGGATTTTCCGGATATTTTCAAATTCCAATTGACCCGCAAGACCAAGAGAAGACTACCTTCACTTGCCCTTATGGGACGTTTGCCTACCGACGTATGCCTTTTGGTTTATGTAATGCTCCGGGCACGTTCCAAAGGTGCATGATGGCCATTTTCCACGACATGATCGAGGAAACAATGGAGGTCTTCATGGACGATTTCTCGGTCTTCGAGGATTCTTTCTCGTCATGCCTCTCCCATTTAGACAAAATGCTAAAACGGTGCGAAGACACTAATTTAGTTCTAAATTGGGAGAAATGCCATTTTATGGTAAAAGAAGGCATTGTTCTAGGACATAAGATTTCAAAGTCCGGGATTGAGGTCGACAAAGCTAAAGTTGATGTTATAGCTAAACTCCCTCATCCGACTTCCGTCAAAGGCGTTCGAAGTTTTTTAGGTCACGCCGGGTTCTATCGTCGATTTATTCAAGATTTTTCTAAAATCGCCCGGCCGATGACCCATCTTCTTGAAAAAGAAACTCCGTTTATTTTCTCAATAATGTGTTGAAGCGTTTAATATACTTAAGAAAAAGTTAACCGAAGCCCCGATTTTAGTTGCCCCAGATTGGGACCTACCATTTGCAATTATGTGCGACGCTAGTGATTATGCGGTAGGTGCAGTCTTGGGGCAACGTAAGACCAAACATTTTCAGCCTATACACTATGCAAGTAAGACCATGACGGATGCTCAAGCATATTACAAGACTACAGAAAAAGAATTATTAGCCGTGGTATATGCTTTCGAAAAATTCCGGCCTTACTTAGTCTTATCGAAGACCATAGTGTATACGGACCACTCGACTCTCAAGTATCTTCTTGCTAAGCAAGATGATATCTTGAGATTGCTCTGGTGGATTCTCCTACTCGAAGAATTCGATGTTATTATTCATGATAAAAAAGGAGCGGAGAATCTCGCGGCCGGCCATTTATCTAGACTAGAAAATCCTCATGAAGGTGATCTCGAGAAAAAGGAAATCAATGAAACATTTCCTCTTAATACCCTTGGAATAATATCTTCTCATAATGATTTTAGTACCCCATGGTTTGCCGACATTGCAAATTACCATGCGGGAAATTTTGTAGTGAAAGGGATGTCATCCCAACAAAAGAAAAAAATTCTTTAAGGATGTTAAGTATTATTTTTGGGACGACCCCTACTTATTTAGGATTGGTGCGGATCAAGTGATTAGACGATGTGTTCACGGCCAAGAATCCGTTGATATCCTCACGGCTTGCCATAATGGACCCATCGAGGGACATCATGGTACGAACTACACCGCTAAGAAAGTCTTTAATTCCGGTTTCTATTGGCCGACAATTTACCGCGATGCCCACGACATGGTAAAGTCTTGTGACTCATGTCAACGTCAAGGCAAAATCTCGAAAAAATATGAAATGCCTCAAAATGCGATTCAAGTATGCGAGATCTTTGACGTATAGGGCATTAATTTTATGGGACCGTTCCCGTCTTCTCGAGGGAACACGTACATTCTCGTGGCCATTGATTACTTATCTAAATTGGTTGAAGCAAAAGCGCTCCCCACTAATGATTCCCGAGTTGTCGTTAAAATCTTAAAATCTCTTTTTGCCCAATTTGGAACTCCTCGTGCTATAATTAGTGATCGCGGTACCCATTTTTGTAATGACCAATTCGCGAAGGTCATACTTAAGTATGGAGTTACCCATCGTCTTTCTACCGCGTATCATCCATAAACGAGTGGACAAGTGGAGGTTTTAAATTGTGGTTTGAAACGTATTTTAGAAATGACCATCGGCGAAAATCGTGCTTCATGGTCTGATAAGTTAGATGATGCATTATAGGCCTTCCGTACCGCATTTAAAACACCCATTGGGTGAACTCCTTATAAGCTCGTGTACGAAAAGGCTTGCCATCTTCCTATCGAACTTGAACACAAGGCCTATTGGGCCTTTAAGCATTGGAAATTTTGGACCTTAAAAACCGCGGGTGATCACCTGGAAGGTCAAAATGAATAAGCTAAATGAACTCAGAACAAGCATACGAGAATTCTTTAATCTACAAAGAGAATAAGAAGAAGATTCATGACTCTAAGATTAAGAACGGTTTCAACGTTGAGTGATCGAGTTCTTCTCATCATTCTCGTATTATATATTTTCTCGGGCAAGCTCAAAACCTGTTGGACCGGCCCGTTCACCGTTGCTTAAGTTTTTCCTAATGGAACCATCGAGTTATCTCAAACCAATGGACCAAATTTCAAGGTAAACGGTCATAGACTTAAACACTATTTTGGAGGGGACATACCACCAATGGTTGTCTCGGATCTCCAAACTTTCCACATGGACCACTAAATTCGGGGTCGAGTCAGGCTCGTGACTCAATTAACAAAATTAAGCGCTTCGTGGGTGACAACCCATGCTTATCCCTAGTAATAGTATAATATTTATTAATAAGTATGAGGGGAGGAGGCTTGCCTCTTCCTTTCTCGTGTTTCATGTTTTGTGTTTTATGTCCAGGATTGCCTCGAATTTTGAAGACTATCGTGCTCGTGGTTTTGTCCATCGTTCACTCGATCTTCAATCCTTCGCATGCTTATATATGGGAATCCGATATCCTAGATCTTATTGATTAAAATTTATCTATTAGCATAATTAATAAATGGCTTTAGATTTGCGTAGAGATCCCTTAATATTTGGATTATACCTTGAAAATAGTATGGGGGTGATAGTTTCACATTGAGGACAATGTGTAGTTCTAGTTTGGGGGGAGATCTTTCGATTTGATCTTACTTGCATTTGCCTTGTCTTCACGTAACCCTGTTTTTCCATAAAAAATATGTGATTTTAGGACAAATTTAAAAATTTTCAAAAAAATAGAATAAGTGTTTAGACACATAGTTTTGTCTTTTTAAGGAATAAATTTTGACTTGATCGAGCATGTTGCGCTCTAGCTTACCCCTTAACTTATATAAATTTAAGCTTTTGCTAGTCTTTTATACAAGAAGCTTTAAAACGCGAATTCTAGCTTGAAAAAGCCAAGAGTTTGCAAGTTTCCATGATAGACTTTAAATGTGCAAAGCTTGTTTTTATTAGACTAAGCATTCGTGGATCTTTTTAGTAAAAATTTTAAATTTGCAAAGAACGAGAAATGATAGAGTTTTATATAAGTTAGATGCTAAACATAGAGTAGTTGGATCTCTTTAAGGCTCATAAAAGTTAATTGTGGCTTTTTGCTCCCATCAGCTTAATAAACATTATATAATTGTTGAATAAATAAAGTTACTTTAGGTTTTTACGATTCTTAGTTTAAGTTACTTCGTAGAGATTCCTTCTGGTGAAAGTAAGGTACACGTCGAGGTTTTGTCAGTGTTGTGGTGAAATAAGCTACCGATTCCTGACGGCTCGCTACCGTTGTCTAGGTAATTAAAAGACCACAGGACTTGAAATTTGGATATAATAATAATAATTATATAATAAACCGAAGCCAAAATAAGACCACTACCTCTTGCCGGCTTACAACCGATGTGGTAGTCATTTAAAGGATGGAGGTAATAATAATAAAAAAATCGTGGGCTGATAAAAGTTTACTGCCTCTTGCCGGCTCACAACCTATGTGGCAGTCCTTTAAATAAGGCACATAGTAATAATCCGAGACTGATAAAAGTTTGCTGCATCTTGCCGGCTCACAACTGATGTTGCAGCCTTAAAAAAGGTCGAGGATCACCGAGGTCGAAATAAGACTCCTAGACCATGGTCGGCTCGCATACCGATGTGGCAGTTGTTTAAAGGACCAAGGTTCAATAATGTTGCAATAATAATAATAATAAGCCAAATTTCAACTCTAGGGTTATCTAAAAAGGACAACCCCTAAATCATGCGAAATTAGAACCTTAATGTGGACCTTATTCTCACCACATCGTCTCTTTAGGAAATGATTTCAAACTAATTATGGTCTAGACCGGGTTTACTTTATGTGAATAAGAATTTAATTTATTTGTCACTAATAATAATAATAAAATCTTTAGAGGATTTAGGAATAAGGGAGCAGAAAGTAGCTATGCATACACAATTAGCATTTATGAGTAGTGTTAGCATCTTAACTTGTATTTAACAATGATTTTGTTTTTAAGCTTGGTTTGGGGCGGGTGAAAAATCAAGGAAGATGAATTTATCCTTTTAGTGTTTCTTGTTCCGTGAAGTTATGATATGTATGAATAATAATAAATGCATAAAAATGGCTAAACAGGGAGCTTTTCAAAACTAGTGATTTCTTACTCCCCTTAGATGAACACTTAGCTACTTTTCGAGGTAATTAGTCTAAGGGGGTGGAAATTTTTGGTTTTCTAAGTGTGTTTATGACATTGCGTGAGGACACGACAATAGCTTAGTATGTGGGATTTGGTATGCGCTTAAATACACATACCTTTTACCTAATATAATGAGCTAAAAAGACTAATAATGAACGAAAATTACATAAAAATGCATTGTATATGTGTATTTTGTGATTTGTGTCTTGCAGGTACGGATATTAAATAAAAGGACAAAAACAAGACTAATACGGACAAAACCGAGCACGGGAATGGAAACAGTGCAAGAAATCAAAGCCGAAGGCGTATACATTTTTTTAGGCCAACCCGTATCCATTTTATTAGCCCGGGTCAGCCCATTGAGCTTATATCTATAATATATAAGCCTAAACCATTTAACCCATTTACCAATCCTTAAACACTAGTCCAACCCATTAAACCTAAAGCCCTTAACCTATTCTGGCCCAAGTCAAGCCCACTACCAAATCCATAACCCAAGTCAATTTTAAAAGTCAAAAGTTATAACAATTGGTCAAGGTTACTACTTATTTTTTTCCCTCCCTCTCTTTTTCACCTCCAACAAACCAGGGTAAAATCATCCAATTACACGCTTAAGGCTTCTAGAAGGGCAACTCCTGACACCTCTGACACCCTCTATAGCTACACTGGCAATCCCTAGTAGTTTGATTGGCTAATGGTGCGTGTAAAGGATCTAACGGCTTAAAAGGTAAGGATTAAGAGGCGGTTATTGATCGAAGGCCAAGATTAGAAGCCTTGGACGCTCCTGGAAGGCTAGAAGGTTCTTTTCTCCCCTATAAATAGAGGAGGATTCACACAGAGATAGAACGTGTAGGATTTTAGTACTAGCTTATTTGGTAGCTTATTGTATCTTTAGCTTAAATATCTTTTTATTAATGTAATTCTCTCTTTCACAAGCTTGTAATCTGTTAAGTATTAATAAACTTAAGTTTTATTTAATTTTTTTTAATTCTGTCTTTACTTATAATGATTTTAAAAAATGTTCTAGTTAAGCTAATAAGCTCAAAATAATCTCATGCTCTTATAGACTATTGATCATTTAGCTAAACTTACCCAAAGCTTAACTAAATTGGTATTCATCTTTAAATCTCCCTCAAATTACCTCAGCTTAACTATTGGATGATAAGCCAAAAAGAGAAGGGCTTATAGACCTCACCAGCTTATTTATTTCTAACAAGCTTGAGCTTGTAGAATAAGCTCTTTAGAGCATAAGTAGATCCCTGTTTAGCTAGGATCAATGTGCTAGTTCTAATTTTTCATTTTCATTTAATTTTAGCTTAATTGCTGTTTGTTTATTAGTTTTCTTATTTGTGCTTATTTCCTGTTGGTTTGTGCTTATTTGTCCTTTATTTACTTAATACTATATTTGTTTTTATAAATCTTAGCTTAATTCACTCTTTTGTAGCCTAAACATGGGAAACCAGTATTTAAGGGGGTGTTTGGCACAAGCAGAACTAACACTTGTTAGTGCTGCCTAAACCAATTTGGCCTTTTAATCAGTTTTAACCATCTTAAAATTGGTCTATAAGTCAGTTTTCAATAGTTTTTAAAGCTTACAAATAAAGTTTAAGGTTCAAAGAATTCATGGTTTGAATATGTGGTTTTCTAGTTTGATAACCATGCTTATTTGTTTAGATTTTGATTAAGTGCTTGTAGATGTTGTTTTCTTGTTTGTTTTTAGGTTCAATATGTAGTAGAATATAGTTAGTATAAGTGTGCTCTTGTCTTTTGCGTTTTAGTCTTAATCTGTCAAAGTTTATAAGTCTATTTTCAAAGTTTAAAAGTCCAGTTTTCAATAGCAAATTTAGATTAGACTAAGCTTGTTTTAGGATCTGAAGTTGATAGTATAAGTTCATTAGATATTAAGCTTCATCTGTTTTTACTTTTTGAGTTTTTGAATCAATTTATTCAAGCTTAAAAGCAGGGCTGCAAATTGCATTTAACATAAAAAAAGCCAAAAAGAATAGTTTAAACTGCTATTTTCATTTCCTTTTTCTAGCTTAATCTTTTGGCCAATTTTCTTTAATTCAACTTATTTGTGTTAACTAAGTGCATTATTTGATCTGTTTTTTCCTTTTAGCTTATTACTAGGGCTTATTAGATCTATAAGTTAGCTTAGAGTAGGTAAAAAGAAAATCCTTTTGAAGTGTCCTTAGAGTCTGATGTTCTATTGTCCTTAGTATGCTTTCCAGCTTATCTGGATAGCTTATTTGTTCATCTAAGTGCTTATTAGGACTAGATTTTCATCTGTTTTTAGCTTATTAAAATGTTAAGTGCTTATTCAGTCTAAAAAGATCAAGTAGCCTAAGTCATTTGCTAAGCAGTCTTAATTTAGGCTTTTTCAACTGTTTTGCTTTTAAGTTCTTTTTCAGCTTATTTGTTTGCTTAATTTCTAGTCATTAGGGCTTATTAGGTATAAGGTTAGGTCTGTTTTTAGCTTATTCAATCTTCTATTTGCTTATTGAGTCCTAGAGTCCAATCAGTTTTAACTTAGTGTTAAAAAGCTTAAAAGCCTATTCTGTCACTTTTTCAAATAGCTTTTCCTAGCTTAATTTTAAGTTGTGTCAAAAAGCTCTTTATTAAAGTTTGTCATTTAAGCTTAATCTTTAGCTTTTTCAAAAGAAAAAAAATGTTTTATCAAAAAGAAAGGTCACAGGGTTCGAACCTGTGACTTCTCCTTCACACACACAAAGCCTCTACCACTATGCCCTTGTGACTTTTCTGTTAAACCTTTGCACTCTTAATTACTTATGCAAGCATTTTAGTTTTTGCTTATTCGTGCCTAATTGCTTATTTTCTGCTTATTTGTTCAGCCACTTTTCCAGTTTTTAATTTTCTTAGATTCTACATAGTTTAAAGTAATTTTCCTAATTTTTCCAGATTTTTAATAACTAGTTTACTATTTTTATCATTTAATTTAAATTAAATTAGTTTTAATTCATAAAAAAAAATCAAAAAAATATAATTTCTTTTTCAAAAATTATTTTAATTCATTTAGGTTTTATAGATTTGCAATTTGAAGTCTTAGGGTTAAATTTGATGTTTTAAGTATTTAGTCGCGTTTAATTTAGCGTAGAATTTAATATCTTTAAATGTTTAATTCCCGTTATTTCTAGTTTAGCTTGCCTTTTATTTAGTTTCTCTTGCATTTTTAGAATTAGAAATCAAAAACGAAAATATTCGATATTCAAGCATCAAACAAAACACTTTTGTGAATTTCAAATTCACCTCTTGTCGGGATACGACATCCGGGAGATAAAATATTGTTTGTCCTCAAGCAATTTTCTTATCAAACGGGATACTCTCTATACTATAATTAATTTTAGATATTTAGGATATATATTTTATTATATATAGACTTTTTAGATCAAATCAACACGTAAAAGAAAGGATGCAATCTCACTAAGTGAAATTGCTAAAAGCGAATTCCCTTTGGTTGAATATTGCGAGGTAATTAATCTTGATTATTGTTGAAGCCGAACTTTAAAAGTAAACGATTAAGTTATAACTTTTTTAATTTGCAAATATTAGGATTTATCAAGACCACCTTACAGTCGAAGAAATAAGGTCAAATTGCCAGAATTTATTGATCAGGTTATCACCATAGGTGATGAGACAACTCATTTGTTAGCGTGGGGGCAATTATGACATAAAGGTTGATCGGTCTTTTTGGTTAACTATGTTGGGTTTGAACCATGGTAGTTGGCTATCGGACAAAGTACGTGATTTTCTATTCTATATTAAATTTGTTTTTGTTACTTATATTAACACCAACATTTTCTAACAATAAATGTATTTTCAATCCAATAACTAGCACTTGGACGCATGGTTTGACCTTATGTGGGAATTAAGGCCAGCAGACGCTGATTGGACCATAGCCAACCCATATTTCTATGATTTTATCATGCGCGAAAGTGACATTCCTGGATGGGTTTGTAATGGAGTGAGGTATCTTGTTATTTGGGCAGACGTAGAATAGGTGTGTAGCTAATATTTTCAATAACGAATAGATAATTTAGGTATGATCTTATATTAACTTATTTTTGAATATAGGTATTCTTTTCTATAAACAAACCTAGGACACATTATTGCCTCGGTGTGCTGCATATCATGTTAGATGTCATCACATTGTATGATTCGATGTGTGTTTCTGTTGAGGAGACAAGAGAGTGGTGGTCAGATACAAGGATAGCGTTTTAGACATGTATACCACAGTATCTTCGTGATTAGGGCATTTTAGAAGCTAAATGCATAGATCCTGAAACTTACAATATTAAGTTTGATGTTGGAAAGGATGTCCCCTTACAAGGTGATGCATACGGAGAGTGGTGTTTGGGTGTGCATTAATTTGTACTGTTTGATTCATAAAATGTCTTTGTCTGCAAAAGATCCACATAAAGTAGGGCTTGCATATCGTGAGCATATGTTGACTACTTTTGGAAGTATAAGATTGCCAGTTAGAGGTATGTTGCTTATACTGATAGAACTTATTTTAAACCTTTGGTTTAGTTCTTTTGGGGGGTGTAACATTTACTGTTGGAATATTGCTAATTTTTATTGATTGTTGCATCTTTAATTTAAAAGTGTTAGTTGGATATAAGCTGGGAAACTTATTTCTACCTTTTATAACCCCTACTTCACACAACTGGAAATGGTTTAGTTGATTACACACAAAATCATAGATAACGTAGCAGATCCATAGTCATAAAAGTTGCACAAAATATAAATTAGATTATTACAAATCAGTTCATTAGGTAAGCAACAAATAGAAACCAACTAATAGCTAAAATCCACTTCAATCTTTGCGCTTGGTTTGTTTGTTCAGTCATTGTGTTTTGTAGCTCATGATTTATCATTTGAAGTGTGTTGATATTTCTCAATAAGGCTGGTATAATCCTCGAACAGATTCTTGGGGGTCAATTTGGATCTCATACCAATCTATAATGCCACAAGTCCCCTACATTTTTTACTTTAACAAAATTTAGCAGGTTCTAGTTAAATATTATAAGTAACCAATTAAATATTTAAACAAATAACATACCGGACAATAATAAAATCTCCTCCATGGGTTTATAGAAGTCCATGAAGTGCGAATAACAGATTGGGCATGCAAGATGGGCTATCGAAACATTATTTGTGGTGTTGTGTTTTTTAAGGGTATGTTTTTTGTTTATTGTTTTATTGTCTTTAACTAAGATGGCTATTGAAGGCTTTATATAAGGATAGGCCTTTTAAAATTTACAACTTAACACCCTATTCTTTAGGGACCTTAGTTGAAACACAATAACCATTAAGGATCGTTTAAATATGTGGGTAGGTAAGTATTTACTAATTCAGGGCGACTGGTAGTTGATGTCATTTATTTGTGTATGTAATATAGTAAATAAATATACTAGGAATAGAATATTTCAATGTGTATTTGTCACATTACAAACTATCGTAAAACACACAATATGGTTATCCTTACTCAGTTAAAATTTAAGGTTAGCCTTGTGTTTCAATCATCCAAGAGACAATTTTTACTACCCACAAATATTGATTATGGTGGCCTGTTGCCATATGTTGAAAAAGAAATTTGACATTATTTCCAACAATTATTTCAGTATATACTACAAATGTGGTTCAGAAATTTTTGAGGTTAAGGACCAAGACGACGTTCAATTCTTTGTGAACGAAGTATGTGGCAAAAGCGACATAGTTTCAGGAAACTTTCCTTCTTGCTACATGTTAGAAATATTTGTATTGTTCTAACTCGTTTTTGTAGCCAAGAAACCATAGCTCGATTCCTTGGTGCCCTCGAACGAGGGGGAGCACACATCAAGGGGGAGCATTTATTCCGTCGATTTTACTAGCAATTCTCGACGATGCCTTTTTGATTCTACAAAAAGGGGGAGAAATGACATAAAACTCACTAAATACTTGTTTAAAAATAATTTTACATTTAATGAGTTTAAATTTTGTAATCATCAAAAAGGGGGAGATTGTTGATAGAAATAATGCCTAAAAACATTATTAATATTTTTCACATCTTTACGTTTTGATAATCACAAAATATAAAAACGTTCAATGTAAAATTAAACGTAAACAAGTAATTAGTAGTAAATTTTCATTTCAAAAATTATATCACTTAAAGGTATGAATAAATAAATGCTTAATGCATTTTATGATCAAATGAAATTTTTATTCAACCTCACACTTTTATAAAATGTTGTAAACATTTTTATAAACATTACAAAACATTTTCTACAATTAAAAGAAATGTTTTATTCAAAATAAACATTTTGAAATTCAAATTTTCGGACCTAAAACGGCTAGAAAGTTCCAGAAAATTCCCCCTACACAAAAGGACAAACTAGGGAGCGCCTAGTCTAGGGCGGCCCCCTTAAATACACGGGCGGCCCCCTTATCTTTAAGGGGACCGCCCACCTATTTAAGGGGACCGCCCATAGGTAGACGCTCCTCCAGAATGTCCTATAAATACTGGACTTTTCCTCACTATTTTCTCACCTTTTGCACTCATTCTTTCTGATCAAAAACAGCTCACACATCTCATTAAAATCCTTTGATCATTTAATCATAAAGCTTTGTTTCCAAGTGATCCAAGCTCAATTCCTCAAGTGCAAAAGAAGAATACTTTCATCATCAAGTGAAAAAGTATTACACCTCAAGTGTGTATTGCAATCTTGTTGCATCCATATCATAACTTGTAAATTATTTGTAAATCTTGTAAAGTTGTGTAGTAGATAGATCTTGGTGATTGTTGTAAGTATAGTTGAATCTTAGTGATTCATCCAAGTTGTGATAGTTAGGTGTGAAAGTAGAAGTGAAGTAGTGAAGTAGTGTGATGAAGAATACTAAGGCGTAAAAAAGTTGTGTAGTTGTGAAGTTGTATTGTAAAGTCGTGAAAGTTGTGAAGTCATGATAGATTGGTTCTAGCTAAGATTAAAAATCGACATCTAGCTTAGTGTCAGAAATTGATATAAGCGAAAGTTGTATACGGTTTTCTCCACCATAAGGGAGTTTGTTGACATAGTGAAAAAAACTATCGAGTTAGGTGCTCGAGGAGTGGAGTAGGGCGAAGAGGTGCTTCATAACCGAACCACTATAAATCCTTGTGTTGTGGTTTGATCTTTCTAACTCTTATCTTTTATTTCTTTATTTGTTCTTACTTATTTATATTATTCGTATTGTGCAAGTATTGAATTTACAAAAAGTCGAATCTAAGTTTTTATAAACAAACATAAACATTAAATTAAAAAGCGGTAAACTATTCAACCCCCTTTCTAGTTTTCCATAATTGACATCAAGAGCCACGTCAAACAAGATTTTTAAAATAAATTGTACTTTAAAACTTGAATCGATCTATGGAATCAAAAAAATATTTAGAAGGGAAATCTATGCAAAGACCACCACTATTTGAAAGTGATGGATTTATTTATTGGAAAAATATATTCGAAACTTATGTGAAGTCAAAAGATCTAGATCTTTGGCATGTTATTACCGATGGTGATTTTTCTCCTATTCAAAATAATCCCGAAACTAAAAAGGATGAAATTGTACCTTTTCATAAACAAAACGATGATCTTAAAAAGAAACTTGCTAAAAATAATGAAGCTAAAATGGTAATTTATAATGCTTTTCACGTAAAGAATAATGAAAAGTTTTTATTGTCAAACCGCAAATGAAAATTGGATACTTATGTTAATCACGTCATCAAGGTAATTAATCCAAGCCAAAGCAAACAAAATAGATCTTCTTGTTCACACTATAACAATTCAGATTCCGGAAGAGGAATCAATAGATAATGCCTTTGCTAAATTTAACACTATTATTACTAGTCTAAAAGCACTTGATGAAAGTTTTTCTAGCAAGAATTGTGTTAGGAAATTTCTTAGGGCATTACATCCTAAATGGCGCGCAAAAGTCACGGCGATTGAAGAATCAAAGAATCTAACAACTCTATCACTTGACGAACTCATTGGAAATTTGAAAGTTTATGAAGAAGCACTTAAGAAAGATTCTGAAACCGTCATACAGCAAAAGGAGAAAAAAAGTAGATTCTAATTGCATTTGAAAGCTAGAAAGGAATCTAGTGATGATGATAGCTCAACCTCCAATAGTGAAGATGAAGAATACGCCATGGCCGTAAGAGACTTCAAGAAATTCTTCAAAAGACGAGGACGATTCGTAAGACAACCACATGAAGAAAGAAAATCATTCCAAAGAAATAAAGACGACAAAAATGGCAAAGGCGAAAGAAAATGCTTTAAGTGTGGAGATCCAAATCATCTCATCGGAGAATGTCCGAAACAATCAAAATATCAAAATCAAAAGGCGTTTGTTGGAGGATCTTGGAGTGATAGCGACGAAGATGAAGAGGAGAAGACAAAGGACGAAAAGTGTCTTATGGCTAAAGCTTCCAATGAGGTACTTTCCGAAACCGAATACTTTAGTGATGACCAATCATCATTAGACGAAAATGACTTAGATAGTGAATATAGTAGACTATGCAAAATAGGACTAAAAGTCATGGCTAAAAATAAAACTCTAAAACAAGCTAAAATAGAATTAGAGAATGAAGCACTAGAATTAAAAGATAAATTATCTAGGTTAGAAAAAGATAAGGAAGTAAATGAAGAATGCAAATTATGTCAAGACTTTAAGTTTGAAAATGAGAAGCTTAGAAAAGAAATATCTAGGCTAAATCAATTTAATGATAGTAGTCACTCACTTAAGAAAATAGTAAGTTCTCAAAAACCTTTCGGAGATAAATCCAGTTTAGGATTTAATTTTATCAAAGGGTCACCTAGCGAAACCAAACAAGTAAATTTTGTAAAAGCTTAAGAAGTCGAGTCGAAAGAAAAATTAATAGAATCAAACCCAAACTCAAAACCAAAAATTTATACTTATAAACAATACTAAAATACCCTATTAGCAAGTGATGGTGAGGTAAAACATTTTTACAAAACCTTCTTAAAAACAACCCTAAGTCGATTTACTAACCCAAAATGAGGATCTAAAACACCTCCTCCCGAGAAGAAAGTGAAAACTCTCATCCTCGTTCTCAAAACACCTCACCTAGGAGAGGGACCAAGGTAGACCCAATTACTCTCACACTAATCACCAATATGAAATCATCCACACCAACCAAGCTTTACATCAATGTTGGAAGATGTTCACCGTACATGTTTTCGAATCAAATCAAAACAGTTCGGAAAAACATAACTTGGACCCATGAACGATGGGGACCAAATGATAAATCATCATATCTTCTGAGGTTAAACATCTACAAAGCATCCTTAGGCTTTCGTCAAACAAAATTGGAAGACTCATATAGGATTTTCATAAATCTCATCCTTAAATAGCTTGCTAACCTAGAAGATTTTAAAGTAATTATCCTTGAAGGCTAAGACGTTCTCACTTTCTAATTACGTAAGAATTAATAGATTGGTATATGAAATACTTGGTATTCGTGAAGTTACGAAATATCTAGATCCACTAGAAATGCCATTTGATGGCTTTCTAGTTTTAAAAGAATTTGTTCATAAGAACCATTCCTTCACATGGAATATCCATGAACCATATAAATTGAAATCCTCTATGGCCACGAACTCACGTAACGAAAAAAAAGATTTAGTGGATAATAATTAACATAGAAGTAGGATTAGTTTTGCATCGGAAAAGTCTTAAACCACTATGGATGAAACAAACTCCCTTCCAACCTCACGCAGTCATCTCGCTCGCCCTCAACTACGTCTATCAAAATCGCCTTGTTGAAGTCTTTACTCCATTCCAATCTCTCATCCTCCACAATATCTACTCTTTCCCATTTCAAAGTAGTTTTAGGTAGTTCAAGTGTAATTTTTTAGAGTTTTAAAGTTTAAATTTTCAGTTTAAAAGTTTTTTTTATGTACTTGTACTTCAACTCTTAATGCAATTCAGTTAAGCTTTTTATTGTGTTCTAAATCTTAATTGTCTTCTTAAATCCTTTAAGCTCTCACTAAAAACCCCCTTTATAAACTGTTTATAAACTCTTTCACAAAACTTTAAGGAAAATTTACAAGAAAAGGCAAGGTACTGTTGGATTAAAAGCATGGATGAATAAGCTATTGTGGAAGGCTTATTGGGTTTTTGATTAGTTTAAGCTTATTTATAAGCTTTGGGTAGGAAACTTAGAGCTTATTAGGTTCAAAGAACCCTGTTTTGAGCAAGGGTGAAAGGTACAAATCCTTTTAAATTTTGCTTAAAAGTACTGTAGCATAGCTTATTTAGCTTATTTTTCAGCTTATTAATGTCTTTTTATGCTTATTAGTGTTCAATTATGCTAAAGTATGCTTGTTAGTTCTTTTCATTGCATTTCCATAAAATTTGCTTAAAACTGTCAAAAATAAGCTTAAACTGTCACTAGCTTATTGTCATTTAAAGTGCTTATTTGCTTTGCTTTTTATCTTTTTATTGTCTTAAATAGCTTAAGTATTATTTGTCTTCTAAAATTTCAGTTTAAATTAGCTTTTATAGGTTTAAAAAGTCATTTTCAAAAAAATTAAAGGAGTGTTTGGGTCAACACTTAAAACGGGTCAAAACATGTCTTTGGTATGGGTTGGAGTCTCAAAGTAGTTTAAGCTTAAGTATTAAGCTTGTTTTAAGCTGATTTTATAAGTTGTTAAGTTTGCAAATTGTTTTTCAAAGTCTATCTAAGTCACATCTTTCAAACTGTGGGATTTTAAAAAGCCACAAGTGCTTATTTAGATAAGCACTTGGGATTTTGAGTTTTAGTTTAAAAAGTGAGTCTTTTGTGTGTCTAAATCAAGCTGTCAAAACCACCTTGTGTCATTTGACTTGGTAAGTCAAACCACCCAAGTTTTTAAGTAACAGTTTTAAAAAAGCAAAAACCCTTTTTCACTTTAAAAATTCAGCAGGTTTAAATGTGTTTTAGATTGTCAAAATTTGTGCACAAGTCCATGTCCTAGAGCTCTTTAGCTGTTTCAACTTATTTTCTTACTTTGAGCTTATTTGACAGCTTTTAAAAAGCTGTCAAATAAGCCCCTTGTCTTAGCACCAATTTTCCCCTGGTGCTAAGGGCTAGCTTTAAGCCCTTCTTTTCTAGATTCCTAGTGAACTTAAGCCCATGATCTTAGCTTATTTTGAGAGCCCATAAGCTCTTTGATAAGCTACCTTAATTTCAGTCCTTAGGAAGCCCTTGAACTAGCTTATTTTTAAGCCCCAAGTTGCCCTTTGACTGTTTTGCCTAGTCATAGTGTAGGGACTGCTTATTTTTCATTCAGGCTTATTCAGCTTATTTCATAAGCTCACTTGTGCTCCTAGCAGCTTATTTTGATAGTATGTTTAGTTGTTTTGCTTATTTGCCCTTTGCCTTGCTTATTTGAGTTAGTAGCTTAAGCATTTTTGCCTTTTAAGCAATCATTTAGCTTCTGTCATTTTAAGCTATTTAAGCTTATTTAGTTTTAGCTTTTTAGCTTTTTAGAGTTTATCTAGGTTAGTTAGGCCCCCTTTAGCTTATTTTGTCCTAGACTTAGCTTATTTGTCCTCAAAAGCCAAATGACTTAGCTTTTCAAAGCCTTTAAGCTCATTTTAGCATTCTGTCGATTTTATAAGCTGTTTTTAAGCTTATTCATAGCTTTTCAGAAAAACTTGTAGCCGATCTTCCTACTCCTGACGACATTCGTCGACTTCTTGAATTGGAACATGTCGTGGTAGACCGTACCATTAAAAGTCAAACAGTCGCTCTCAATCCAAATCAAATTCTCACCAAAGAACTAAGCCCAGACATGAAGCAATGGGAAGAACTCATTCGAGAGAATGTGTTCGGACTAGGAGGACATCGGGACCGTCTCCCCGCTTGTCTTGCTCACATGTTGTATTGTGCTGTTGCCGAAGAACAATACAATCTTGCCTATTTCTTTGTCAAAAGAATCGAATGTGCCAGAGCTACTCCAACCGCAAAGCTTCCATATGGCATGTTTTTAACTCGTCTTTATCGATATGTCATGGAAACGTATCCTCATTTTGACAATGGCACCTATGACATTGTTGAGCGAATCATGCATCCTCTTGCCCTAAGACAAACTCGACAACCTCGAAGTGATCGTGGCAAGGCACGTTGTTCAATTTCTTCTTCATCCTCTCATTATCAAGGCACGTCATCTCACCAACACGATTATGATGATGATAATGATGAGGTCAAAACTTCTCGAGCAAGTACTCCATCTCCTACCACCTATCTTAACTCTCTTCATCTACTCGACTACCAAAACTACCAAATACCTTCCTCTTCCGAACAATCCGATGAATCTTTCTTTGCACGACAAACCACCTTGCTCAACCAAACTCAACGAATGCATGAGGAGATGCGCGAAGGGTTCAAATCATTTGGAAAGGCACTAAAAGGAGTATATAGCAAGAAGAAGAAGTGAAGACATAGGAGAGAAATTAGCTAGATAGCTAAATGTTGTTTAAGACAATTTTTAACTTGATTATGTGTATGTTCTAAACAACTCGTGTGGTGATTATCTGATTTATTCGGAAAGACTTGGGTGTTGGTTATCTTTAGATACTTGTTTGCTATGATAATCTAAACCTTTGGTTGTTTTATTTAATCGATTACTTATGCTACTTTGGTCTCATGATTTGATGTGTTTATTACATGTTATATGATTAAATGTGCTCATAAAACTCAATAGGGCTTGCTGCAAATAAACCACCAAAACAAAACTACTCTCACAAAAATTCTGAGAAAAATCATTTTTCTGTGAAAAATGGAAACCAACAGAGGGCGGCCCCTTAATTCATCATGGGTGGCCCCTTATCTTTAAGGGGACAAACCCCTAATTAAGGGGACCGCCCTAGCAGATCACGGGTAAAACAGTATTTCTCTTGCTTTTTGACCCTCTTTTACCTAGTCTCAGCTATCTTTGCCCAGAATGCTCAAACATAATTTGGAATAACTTAAACTAGTTCAAACTCATTCTATTTTCAAACCATTTCCTTCCCATAAATCCCCTCCAAATGATCATCTCCAATACACCATCTTCTTCATCATTCATCAACCATTATCAACATCCATGGCATCACCTCAAGCTTCCATTTGCAAACCATCCAAGAAACCTAAATTCACAATTATGCCACCTAAACAACTCTTTATTGACTTGACAATTGAAGACACTACAACCCCATCTCCCAAGTTTCAAGTCTCATCACCAAGTGCTCCCAATGCACCCTCTAAAACTCCATCCACCAAAGACACCTCATCCTCTTCAATTGACTACACACCAAAATCACCAACTCTTTCATCATCTCCTTCCACAAATGGCTACCTAAACCCTTCATTGTCACCTCTTCCTAGAGTTCCTCCACCACCTCCAACTCAAGCACCTAACTTAATGGAAATAACCCTCTCACTCTCACCCATTACTCCATTTGATGTTCATCACAACTCACCATCACTTTCTCCACCCATCATTGGGCATCCCATCCCTTAGAATTTACTCGAAGCGCATGGTGATTCATGCCTTTGTTGTATCCATAACCGAACCCTCATTTTTGGGTTAAGGGATGAACTTCAATTTATGTTTTCATATATTGAACATATGCTCTCACAACCACCAACATCCCACCACCTCCACCATCTTTCCCAAACTAAACATACTATATGTTTAGTTTCTTAAATAATTGTTCATCCACCATTTTGCAAGCAAGTTCTATGGAGCTTTACTAGTAATAGAACTTTTTGTAGTTTAAAATTTTCATGTATGTTAGCATGTTATTTATTTTCCTTATGTATGCATGAGTGTGGTTCACACACTATTTTACTTTTAATGGATGATTACTGTTGGTTACATTATTATTATGCCATATTTTTCCTTCTTGCTACATGTTAGAAATATTTGTATTTTTCTAACTCATTTTTATAGCCAAGAAACCATAGCTCGATTCCTTGGTGCCCTCAAACGAGGGGGAGCACACATCAAGAAGGAGCATTTATTTCGTCGATTTTACTAGCAATTCTCGACGATACCTTTTTTATTCTACAAAAAAAGAGGAGAAATGACATAAAACTCACTAAATACTTGTTTAAAAATAATTTTACATTTAATGAGTTTAAATTTTATAATTATCAAAAAGGAGGAGACTGTTGATAAAAATAATGCCTAAAAACATTATTAATATTTTTCACATCTTTACGTTTTGATAATCACAAAATATAAAAACGTTCAATGTAAAATTAAACGTAAACAAGTAAATAGTAGTAAATTTTTATTTCAAAAATTATATCACTTAAATGTATGAATAAATAAATATTTAATGCATTTTATGATCAAAAGAAATTTTTATTCAAACTCACACTTTTATAAAATGTTGTAAACATTTTTATAAACATTACAAAATATTTTCTATAATTAAAAGAAATATTTTATTCAAAATAAACATTTTGAAATTCAAATTTTCGGACCTAAAACGTCTAGTAAGTTCCAGAAAATCCCCTCTACACAAAAGGACAAATTTGAGAGCGCCTAGTCTAGGGCGGGCCCCTTAAATACACGGGCGGCCCCCTTATCTTTAAGAGGACCGCCCACCTATTTAAGGGGACCGCCCATAGGTAGACGCTCCTCCAGAATGTTCTATAAATATTGGACTTTTCCCCACTATTTTCTCACCTTTTGCACTTGATATGTTTCAAAAGCTTTAAATTTATAAGACTGAAAATACCGGATAATTATATGGAAACACACGGGTAAAAGTATAACCCGCGTATGCAGTATAATCTTTTTAGGTATGACCAGATTGTCCACAGGGATTAAAGTAGTGTTCATATAATTAGAAAGAAAATAGGCTTTAACAATTTTGAAAATAATTTTTACTTTACCAATGACAAAAAGTATGACTACTTGAATAGTTGAAAAATAACTTATAAGTGTTGGAAATGATTTGACCTTGAAGATGGGGTATTAATTTATAAAGACAATTTCTCGTCAGAAAACATTTTCACAAATCAACTTGTAAACTTAATACTTATATTTAGTTAACCAGACCAAATGTGTCACTCAAATAATCCAGTTACTATTATATCAAAGCTTATTTTGTTTATCAATTTACGAAAGTGGATTTCTCGGCACAGACGTTAAAGACCATAGACAAATCTTTAAAACAACATAGATCATAACGGGTCTTTTGACCTATACCGATATGATTATATAATCTATGTTGATAAGCAAAAATAGATAATATGGGATATAACAGGGTTGCAACATAAGCTTAGGATTAAAGCGATCAAGATCATACCAAACACTTATTCATTATCGTAACTTCACCGAGTAGTCATGAGATATTTAGCCTCTCATGGCTAAGGGGTTCATAACAAAAGTACTCATTATATAAATTTCCATTATTTCAATAACAAGGTAAGAAAACTTCTTCGTTCTTGATCGTTAGATCTTTTCTTCAAGGGAAAAGGTGTTTCTTGGTGTTTTGGTGAAAGGTGAGGGGTATGTGTGTGTAGAATGAGGAGAAATGGTTGTGAGAGGGATGATAGGAATGAGAAATTTCATCTCAATTTATAGGCGAAATTTGGTGAAAAGTGAGGCGCACTTACAAATAAGTGCGGCAGACTTGGTGAGTTAATGCGATAACATTTAATAGCTTTTACTGGAAGTGCGGCGCACTTACAAATAAGTGCGACGGTTTTGAGGAGTTAATGCGAAAGCATTTAATGGACTTTAATTCTTCAATCTTTGGGAAAATATGCGGCGCACAATATTGTAAGTGCGGCGGTGTTTGAACTTCAGAGGAAAGTGTGGCGCATTATGTAACAAGTGCGGCGGACTTCTTGAGCTTTTGGCTAGAAATCTTTCTTTTCTTGTATTCGCCTCCCAAAGTGTATAGATTCTTGAGTTTGGGTCTTTAGAGTCTTTAAGTGAACCTATAAGCAATTTAAGCTTAATTAATTATCGAAAGTTCACAAGAAATGATCAAATATATATAAATAACGCCATAGAAAACATGTATAATTTGTGTGTTATCAAATCCCTCCACACTTAACTTATTGCTTGCCCTCAAGCAATGGAAGCGAGAAATTAAAATCATTTATCGTGACGTGGAGAAAAATTGATTTTTTAAGAGATTATATTTTAGATAACTTTTCAGGCATAGACATATAACATAGCACCTTACATAGGGATAGTGTTTGATTTTAAAATTCACTTAGCCACTCAGATAGGGTTTAGATATGTTTTTGTGAAGAACACTCAATTTGCATAGACATAATCTAGACAGCTGCCATAGGCTTGTACTTAACACATAAACTTGACCGAAGGATGAAACTTTGGTTCTAGAGAGGATCCAATCTTCATGCGCCGAACATAAGCCTTTATTTCTTTGAACGATTATAACACATATTTTTTTACTTTTCTCTTTTTTTCATGATGATAATTAAGGCTTGGCACAGGACTTCTTCAATCAATTTTCAGATACTTCAGCAACATAGCTTTTAAGGATTCGCTTGCAATAACATAGCCTTGCGGGATACATTACATGTAATAGGCTTCGGTCTAGTAAATGATGATTAAGCATAAGTTCTAGAGCTTCTAAATTACCGGCTCTCTCAAATATAATTATCAACCAGTACCAAGGTTCCAGAAAAGGTGACAAAGACCATACATACACATCCATAACAACGAAATAGACATATATGACTGCAATCAAATCTTAACTCGAACAAGCTAAAGGCATCAATTATCTTAGGTATCAAAGGTGGATACCCAAATAAAGGCTTAGATTTCTCACAATTTAGTGGATTAGGGGTGTGCTAGCTATAATGTCAATCTGGTTGGATTTGCCTTACTAAGAGCTTTTTTTACTTTTGAAAGCATATATAATTAAGATTTTTTCATAAAATATCAGCTAAAAAATTTTAACAGGGCAAACATAGAGGGATATGATTAATTTTTCCTATTTGGCTCTCCTCCACACTTAAGTTGAACATTGCCCTCAATGTGATAACTGATAATATAGATAAAATAAGGAAAGTTAAGGGGAAACGGTACTTCCCGGGGCATAGAGAAATGCATAGCTGAGGTAGAGCTATCATGAGCATACGTCGTAATTTTCCATATCTTCAAGCTAAATTACCTAAATAAGAGTAAATATACAAAAGCACACAAAAAGAAAATATTTTTGTTTTTTTTAGAAAATAACTAATATTAGTAGAAGAATGGAGGAGGAACTCCTCCACACTTAAGTGAAAGCACGGGTTGCCTCCCGAGAA
>BQNB010068436.1:0-33844 GCA_026074375.1 Tanacetum coccineum | reverse complement strand
ATTTTTTTTTGAAATCATATGATAAACATCTTAATACGCCAATGAAATGACACTATTAATACTGCTCAGTACAAAACAAGTATACCCATTGCCCAACAAATAAAGAATACAATCATGTGCTCAGGAAACGGAGATAGGGAAGCTATTTCCGATGGACGCTATGAAACGTAAAGGATCATTTCAAGAGGCCTACATATCATGTTTCAGATGAAAAACCGTAATCCTTACAAAAAAAATCAATTCTTTCCTTCACCATTCGACATCTTGTCAGTCAAAAATTTCCTTTCCTTCGCAACCAACAAACGCTCTTCCACGGAAATAGAAATACAGAATACTTCTAAAAGCTTACCAGGTAATAACCTCGAATTATACCAAGATGCGAGGTGAGGTGCATAGTAATATATGGTTATAACGGGAAGGATGAAGCAATAAAATACACAACGCGAAATCCTATTCAATCAGATCCATAATATTTCCGTTCATAATACAACAAAATGCAAAATATAGGAAATACAACAAAGATGTAAAGTGCTAAAACGACAGATACATCGCCGCGTGAGAAGAAACACATCGGGTAGACCAGCAAGACGAGCGATGTGATGATTATGATCATAACGGGAGTGAAAATCTCGATCGGAAATCCCATGAGGATTGGTAACCGACAGTTCGAGGAAGAAGGTGAGAAACTTGATATGGTGAAGTGGGCGATAATTTGAGAGGAAAAGTGAGTAAAGTGAAATTTGAAAGATATAGGAAAAGGGGCGGCGTAGTGGGTAGGAGTTTGTGAGGAATATTGATTTAAAATATTCATGATGGACATAGCCATGACTAGCAAGAGCAATTACGATCAAACCCTGAACTTACAACAAAAGTAATTATTCAGAATAACTTATACGCTGAGATTATAATTTTACGAGCACATAGATAATACACGTCAACATATGAAACGATATGCACGTAGTAAGATAAACACACAAAGTGGGCAAAAACTTTCAGAAGACTATGTGTATGGTAGAAAGTGGCGAAGAAATAATAAACCACCAATTTGACATATAACATAACATCATTCATCTGATGCTTAGAAGACGCGACGATTTATATACACTACGGGTCACAGTACCGACTATGCTTACAATCACAAACAGATAACTAAAGGAAAAGGGGATGTCAATGTAAACCTAAAGTATACATAGCCTGATCAACTATGTATAAGTTAGGTCGACAAAGATATGCTCAATAGTATGCGAGGTACTAACAAAAGTTTGAACGCGCATCCGTTCATCACATTAAAGACAATACTCAAAGAACCTATGAAAGACTACGATTCATCAAAATACATCGTGAGGATTCAATCCTACATAAACGAAACAAAGTTAAAAATGAAACGTTTGATGATTCTTCCTGGAGGATTCAGCATAAGATTAATTAAAATGCTCAAAGAACAAAACGGCAATACAACCCGCACGCCGACTGGCGAAAGCTACTTTTTCCAGAAAACTTCCACGCCAATCGCCACGATGATGAGTGGCACAATAAGCCCTAGTATTACAATGATGTACTGGTGATCCTCTTCCCGTGGAACACTCGCCAAATAACAACCAACCACCACAACGAACACAACCGCAATCAAGGGAACGAGATACGACATTTTAATCTAAGGACGAATGAAAATTTAAGTAAGGAAACTTATTTTACGTTTTGACAAATTTGAGAAATTGACAAAGTATATATATAGAGTGGAGGTAACGGTTCGCCACATTTCTAGCCGTTGGAGCCCCACTTGCCACTTTCGTCCTTTTCTTAACCCATGCCATGAATAAGACGCTTGAATTCAGGTGAATCAGAACAAAAGTTCCAAAAGACCCGTTCACTCCGGTAAAATTCAAATATTATTTCAAACCCTTAAGGATATTCAATCACCGAAAAATTTTTCGAATTGCTTTTTAATCTCATAAATTAATTATTTTGGGTTTTGAAAGGTTCTCAATGATAACACTATTCCTAAAGAACAAAAGTTTCCAAAGACCGCGACACTCCGTGAAAATTTAAATCCTGTTTCAAAACCTTAGGATGAAAGTAATCACGAAAAAAAAATCGAATCACCAACTAATCTCAAAGAGGAGTTAGACGAAAGTAGTCAGGATCACTCAATTACTCAATTCAAAAATATACTCAGGCACTTTATAATACTATGGTAAGACAACAGTCGCGAAATAATTTTATATTTTTGGAGGTACTGAGATACTACAGAGAGCAAATGCATTCATTAAAACTTACTAGACTGCTAACCTAAAAACAGTCGGTTTGCAAAGATGGAAATACAAGTACATAGTTTAAGGCAACAATGTTTTATTCCAGACATTACAACAACATGGCTACAACAATCCTTAGATCGTTAATCCGATGACTCGTATTCTGAGTCGTATCTCACTATCCCAAATTCTAAAAAGAATGCATTATTTTCGGCTTGTTCTTGCCTAATTTTCTCCTCTTGTGCCTTTTTGTTCATGGCCTCTTCTTCCAACGTTTCTTTTAGAGCTTCTTCATCCATACGGAGTTGATGTAACTCTTTCTCGGTAAGGGGGCAAGTAGTCTGTGATGACGAGCAAGCTATACCTCCGCGTGTACAGCATGAGTACTTTTCTTGAAACCAACCCAACTTAGCACCCATTTGTCTCTCTAGCTGTGCCGTCTTTCCATACATAGAAAGATGCAGATTGCGATCCTTTTTAGAACTTTCCTTTAAGAGGGTGCAAATCAAAGCACGACTTTCTTAAGAAATGTCATTGCATTTCTCATAGGTTTTTCTAAGATCGTCTCTCACAGCGCATGAATCTTCAAACCGAAAGGCTAATTCCAAAAGTGCATCCTGACGACCCTTATCTTCGTTAATTAATCTTTGCACCAAGGCTTCGAATTCGGAGTCGGTATGAGAAAGCGAACATGCCATTTAAAATATTTGCGTAGTGGGATTTAAGTTTGAAGGTTTAAGAGAAGTAAGGTGGTATTTATAAGACAAAAAGGGGGAAAGAAAATAATTTAAGGCTTTATTTTTTTACTTCAACGAATATATTCTCAACATTTTGTCGTATTAGCTCGTCACAATGACGAGGCATTCATTTAGGGATACGTGAGGACCAGTTCAAGATCAAATACCGTCATTTGATCGCAAATCCACGATCTCCTACAACGTCTTGATTTTGGGACGAAATCTTCTAACCTGGGGAGACTGTGGCACCCCGTAAAAATTAGGTTCTCTTTTCCTTAAGTAAAATTTATGTGCTGTAAAGTTTGCAAATTTTACCGTTAATCTCAACAAGAAGTCATTCTATGATCGTCATGCATTACTCCTTGTCATGAAAAGTTTAATTAGCACGCGAATATCACCATTATTGCTCTTGTGTCTAAAAGGATATTTTAGAACGTGCAGCGATAAAAACCATACTTATTTCACAATTGTAAAACAAAGCCATTTACTCGTATTATTTTACAAAACCATCTACACTCAATACCCGTGACTAAATTCAAAAAAAAAGATGACAACTAGACATCATCATGCACACTTACATACTACCCCCACTAATTTCTTATTTCATTTCAAACTTCACATGCCTAGATACGTCTCATCACCTGGTACTCTTTTCAAAAGCTAGAACACCTAATTCACAATAGCGTTCCCTTTATAGAATAGTAATAGGAAAAGGTTAATTATGGTAAATAGTATCATGAAAACATCATCATCACAATTATTCCCTAATAGTGCATACAAATAGTACCAATTCACATGCAAATGAAAATAATCTCAGGAACCAAGTAAACATTTTGTGTATAAATGAGGAACCATACATGCACACTTTTAGTATATCTAAACTTTGAAAATAAGAAGTAAGCAATAAGGTTCGAGTCCAGGGTTTTCGTTGGGTTCACAAGCCTAGAGACGCCGGGTTGGAAATGGGAGAAGCCAAGGGAGGTTCGACCTCTTACCACCATCACATTCCTCATCGTTTGGCGAACTTGGACCTCGGTGAGTCATCTCTTAGTCTAACTATGGCATTATCCTTGTAGCCTAGCATTCGACCAAAACCAAAGTGCGTCTAGTCTTGGCTAACTAAACGAAAGCCTCGACCTTGCTTGGCTAAGTACACGACATATAACCCATGCGTGGTTCGCACATACGTACGCATGCAAAGACCTTGAGTCTTACCATGCATAAAATATCGATGCATAGAAAGCTAGTAAACAACAGATCCTGTGTGAAAACTTGCAACGAACCAAGAGAGTTCATAAAACTCTAACATACACGTACATGATATACTACGTTGGCTCACTAGGGACTAGAAAATACTAGGATTACGCGTAAATTGTTATAGAGCCTATTATGTTGTGACCTCGACCTATAACATGGACGTGACCATGTAACCCAAGACTAACCACAGCGAGTCATTGCTCGTTGTTGGTGCGTCACTGACTTTGTAAAAACGAGCACATCGTGCTCGTTGGTGTGTCCCAGGCCTAGTAAACGCATGACATAATAAGGCCATCACATTTGAACCCAAATGTGATGTAGTGGGCTACTGCCACTGCTGAAACCGTGGGTTTCGCAGCAGGCAGCTGCCACTGTCGCAGCCTTTGGGGCTGCGGAAAACGCCACCACATCCTTAATTTCGGCTTGTATTTACCTCTTGTAACATAGAACCATGCGGGGATTAAGCAAGAAAACCTAGTTATGAATACATAAGGGTGCGTTGGGGAGGAAAAAGAAGACCACAATAGTGGTTACTAACCATACTGTTGTTGGCAGAAAAACAAAAGGGAAAGTGGCAGACATAGGGTTGGTTCAGGCTTATACCAAGAGCAATAATGCATAAAAAAATTCCATTTTTAAAACTAGACATTAGGAGTATTAAAACTTGCATGTTGTCGAGCTCGTGGGTCGTGTCAGCCGAACCCAATTGGGTTGTCAAACTCTTTAACGAGCCAATATTATTTCGATAAGTAGGAAATCTAAATAACATTTTTTTGATGATCTAGAATTAGTGACAACGAAACCAAGCTTTTGAACGAGATAGATTCGAAAAGTTAGATGAATCATAAACCACGCATTTTTGACAAACTGGGAATAATAACAATGAAATCGAATTTAGAAATGTATAAACGAACTTGACACGGTCTATATAATTCGACGCTAAAAATATTTTAAAACATATTCGGGTTTTTAAACGTAAAAGTATAAGAGTTAAAGAGTAAAAATTTAAAATATAAAAGTTACATATATTATATATAATACTAATTGGAAAATTAAGGGATTAAAAGTGACAATACGAAAACTTAAGGGTTAATTGTGTAAATTACTTGATAGAGAGACTGAAATCCACTATTCCGAAACTTAAGGGTATTAGCTATAAATAAATAAGCTTTATAAACAAATTAAACGAGTCGAACGAACCGTGAGGTATAAAAACTGATAATTATACAAATTAATTGACGGCTACGCTATAAGTAAATAAACGCGATAGGAAAATATATAGACTTAGTAATTTACAAATAATGCCTATATTTTCCCAAGGTATAAGTCACATGAACTTGTAAATATAAGTTATGACGCATAATAGTATCAATCCCTGTATATACGCACTTATAGTTGTAAAGTCGTGTAGCATCCCTAGAGCCAACGGTTTAATCAACATTTTGAAAACGTAAAACGTTATCTCGTAAACGACAGTGCCCTTGATGACCCATTTGCATAAGTCATTTCATTAAGTTTTTAGAATGTAAACTCAGATTTGTCATAATTTAGGTATTGACTGAGTCACTATTTGACGTGCATTGATCCATTATCAGTTCCAGGCGATTAACTGACAAGGTGAGTTTTCATAGCCCCTACTTTACTGTTTTAAATCATCTTTTGGGGTGAGAACATTGCTTATTTTTAACAGTTGAACACAAGTACATTTACTGATTTACTATTGGGTCTAAGTCCCTATTCAACCCAACTTGCTATGTTGCCCAATTTATCATGAACCGTTAATTACTTGTAAGCGCGAATGTTATGGATAGATCTATCGGGATTGACATCCCTGTTTGTCTTGGACTGACATTAGTCAAGCAAACACAGTTTCATTTGAGTCAGTTACGGATGTCGCGGGTTGAACATCTGCATGGGCTTATCTTTGATGATACATGTTAACGCTTCGGTGTCATGAGCTTAGACAATAGTAAATACTTTTCATTGTGATATATAGGATTACTATATTTCATGCTATGGTTATAAATCTTGTGGTTCATCACTATTATCAAACAACAAAACCTATGAACTCACCAACTTTATGTTGACGTTTTAGCAATGTTTTTCTCAGGTGTCCTATCTTACGGAATATATGAAGTCTGCATTGGTATATTGACATGTAGAGGTCTATCTCTCGTATCAAGTCCTCTTCATGCCATGAAGTCACAATCCCAAATCCAATCTTCCGCTGTAGTGAAATTTGGGGGTGTGACAAAAACTCCCTTAATCCAATTATCCAAACACACACCATCAAGGAACCTGTCCATCAAAACCCAAAACCCGACCCGACAAATATCCACATTCCTTAAACCCTGTGCTCCATCTTCAAACATTAACCTTAAACCCTCTACTTTAAGTACTAATGATAAAAGCATTTATAAAAACGTGACCTTTAAAAATGGTTTAAAAACCCACCAATAGATTGGAAAGATTGGGTTAATACTATGCACTTAAAACAAAAATCCACGTGGCAAAAAGCTGGAATTTATCATGTTATACCTCTTATAAAATCTTGGTAGAACATGTTTTGCTTTTGTCCTTTGTTAAAAAATGGAGTCATGAGACTAAAACATCTGTGTTTGTTTAGGGTGAAGTTGGTATTACATCAGAGGACATTTTGGTTATTCGTGGTTTTTCGGTTTTGGGTTGAAGTGTTTATGATGATGTGGGAATTGATGTGGAGTCAGAAAAGGTATTTGGTGCGCTAAGTAATGTGAGTTAGGGTGGTTGGATTAAGATTTTTAATGATAGTGGTAGTGAAATTGAGCATGACGCGTTTCGTGCACTATGGTTGTCTAGATTTTTTTTCCTTCGTCGAGTAACGTGGTTGTGAAAAGTTTATGCAAAGTTTCGGGTTATTTAGCTAGAGGTGTTAGGCTTGCTATTGCGCTTACTGTTCTTGCTAGTGTTTATAAAGATTCAAGGTTTTTGAAAGTTAAGATTGTTCTTAGTGATGCAATGTCTGTTATTGTTCAGGCTCTTCTGCAGCTTGTTCAAATTTGGACATGGGAAAGTTTTCCGAAGATTAGTCCTAAATGTGAAATTGGTTGTAATTTGAAATTTGCTAAATGGGAGAAAACGAATGTATGTGTAGATGATGTTGGCTCGTTTGTTGATCATTTAATGAATCTTTTTCAGTTTTAGAAAACAATTTGAGAACCAAAACAAGAAGATAATATCCTCGAAAAACCATAACCAAAGGTTATAGAGAACTAGGTTGCATATCTGACCTAGACTATAACCGTTTTTACAAACATTGCATCACGTCAAACTTTTTCGTGTGCATACACATTACTTGCTTACTTGCTTACATTACGTGCTTACATGGCCTCATATTATTAATATATGCTTACATCCCTTATGTATACTTTCATGATTTTATATAAGAGTTATTTATATCTATGATTTAGCAACATTTTTTTAAGTCAAAGTATTACTCTAAGCTCGTTTGTCCTAAACATTATCCAAACATTATTTTATCGTATATGATGTTTTGCCATCATTCATTTATGCCATGATTCATTCCATTTCGCCATGCTTATTCTTTAAAAACAACAATGTTTTACTATATAAATTCTATTTATATACATACTTGATTTTCATTCCAACCACCTCAGACATTGTGAGTTACACGATGGTCTTTTCCACTTAACCCTCAGACATTGTGAGTTACTTAATAGGTCTATTTTTTTTTTTACTTCTCAGACCATTGTGAGTTGCACAATGGTTCTCACTTAATTTCTCAAATTGCCAGTTATACAAATGGTCTTTAATTTTTATTCATACCTTATTACCCATATGGCCAAACCCCAAAAACCACCCCCATTTTTTTACACAAAACCCGTCACAGTTTTGTTTTGTTTACATGGAATATGTATGAATTCTAGTATTACCAAGTCTTTATGGGAGGAGGGTGGGACGTTGTAATAGGAGGATTGTATGATAATTGCTATGTTAATGTTCATAAAAAAACCTTTATCTTATTTACTTTACGTTTATACTCATCAACTATTATGTAACGCTTAAGTCGATCTCCCCTGAATGTTTTACTCTTGTCTGCCGATTTACGAGTTTTAAACACTCAACCCATACTCATTAGGACCTGCATCGTCACATGTCTTTCACCACCTTGAAGGTTCATGTGAGTACCGCGTATTGCATCGAAAATTCTTAAGGTGGATGGTTTTATAATCTCTTTATTTGAATAGATTGAGACACTTCTCTCATTTAATAAATAAATTGTAAAATCATCCGAACCATAAGTTTATCCAATTCATTTATTAATAAATTGTGTGAATCATCTTTATGTAAATAATGAATTAAAAAAATGAGTGGGCTTAATGTATCAATATACACGAGTATAAACTTGAGCTGAATACTCACCGAAATCCGTTAAAACGATTTAGAAAAAAACATAGGTGTCTTACCACTCAGCAAAAATCTTAAGGCCTCACTTGAACTACCTGATCTCAATTTAAGTTATTACTTTTGATGTTACAAATCCTTACAATCATTTAACTGTTTGTGGAACTAACAGACTGGGTACAATATTCCACCACATCATCACACAAGCTCCCCCGAGTTCTCCCATTTGTGGGACCTTTATTCTGGGGATATCGTTTTCTCGAAAATATCCATCACTCTCCACATTTTTCCATCACTGTTTGTTATAGTCTATAGTTGTTAGGTTTGACACACTGTTGTTGGAGTCCTTGAGCAGTCTAGCTCGTTACAAACTTTATCCACTAAGTAATGCAACCCCCTTTAAACAAGTACACATCTCTCGATTATAGTATTCGCTTAATTTATTCATTACAAACCAATAGTATAACAGTCATGATACATCCTATTACTACTTAAGTAAGTTGAATACTTACATCCATTAGCCTCGTCCGATATTAATCATCAAACATTACAGATATCATAAACTAGACTCTGCCCTTAAACATTTAAAACTTTATATAGACATACCCACGCGACTACACTTTCTCCTTTGATGTTTTCACTATTAAGATACTTTCTTTATAACGTGTTACTAAATATTATCAATTACCACTGGGTGAGTAACTCTATCCACTCTAACCTCAACTGGGCCTCTCATACCCGTCTTAATCTCCTCTCGTTCAATAGCCTCAACTATAACTCTAGCATCAATCCCTCTATCTCTAAGAGCATTCACATAAGCGATACACTCGTTAATCTCTACATGAACCTTGGGGTCAATCTCAATTTCATCGCTCCTCTCAACATCAACATCTATCTCTAAATCAGTCCCTCTAGACCTAGACAGCTCAGAACTCTCATCCTCAAAGTTAACTCCCAATCCAGCCTCTCTAGGTACATATGGCTCAAAACTATCCTCCGAACAACCCTCTAAATCCGTAGCTGTCTCAGGACTCCTAATCCTCTTAGGTGATGGTAGAAGATCAGCACATGCATAAGACAATGCTCCAAGGGTAGGTAAAGATAACGGTACAGATGCAACATGAGATCTACTCCTCTTGCGAGAAAGGCTCGCAGAAGAAGAATCATGAGATGGTCTCTCGAAAATAGCAGATGAACGATGAAAACTCGGTACCAATGAACATAAATGATGACTAGATCTCGTACCCGATGGTGATGCTGGTAATGAATGATCAGAAGATGAACGACTAGATACAGAATCAGATAAAGCATCAGTAGAAGAATCCGAAGAAGTCTCTGATGATGAACTCGATGATGAATCATCCGAAGAAAAATGATCCGAAAGAGAATAGTCAACTGAATGTCTCACGGCATGACGATGAGTAGGCATCGGTCCAACCCTCTTCCTCGCAGTCATCATGTGTACCGGCCCATTAAGATGGTAGCGGTACGGTCAACCATGAGGGATAGGCTGTCCCGGTGCAAGAACCATGACTCGACGTCGAAGTGCTCCAGATGCTGTAGGCGACCTTTGAGTAGAAAGGGTAGTCTCAGTGAATGGTGTACCATGGGTAGGTGATGGTGATGTATCAGGTATATCACTGTCTGAAGAATCATCAGTCGATGAAAGAAATGGTAAAGTAGCTGGTAGTGGTGGTATATGATCTGATGACAGATCCTCGGATGGATCTAACTCCATATCAGATGCGGGTGAGTAATCAGGTGATGCGGGTGTATAATGTGGTGATGATGGTATAGTAGGTGAAACAGTAGGTATCGGTGTGGTATCAATATGGGTAGTAGGTGGAATCACAGAAGGTGTAGTGTCGGGAATAGTGGTAGGGATAGTACCAAATAAGATAACTCGTCTAGTAGATGTCCCCACACTCTCCTCAGACAAATCTGATGAAACTGAGATAACAGAAATAGCCATGACCTGTATAAGCAAAAGTTTATATAAATATCCTTTATATCAACCATGCATGATGAGGAAAAGAATGATCAAATGGGCAAATAAACAAATGAATGAATGAATAGAGTAATAGACCATCAAATGCAGTTCCACGAAAGGAAATGCAATATAATTATAGTAATATTAGTTATACTTAGTATTTAATTATATAATACATATACGTAATACGTATATGTAAAATCACGTAAGGCACATAATCACGTAGGATCACATACTGGTTATAGTCCAGACCTAGTTAATACTACCTGGTTCTCTATAACCTTGGCTCTGATACAATCTGTCACACCCCCAAATAGGGTCCGTCCGATTTAGTGTCCGGGGGCGTGACGTCATCTAATATCTCAAGTACAAAGCATAAAGAACGACCTCTAAGGGTACGTTTTAAAAATAAACACCGTTGCGTAAATTTAAAATAATAATAAGTTTTACATCGATCAAATTTAAAAGATTCAAAGTTAAAATGCGGAAGCTTAAATAAGTTCAACAATGGTATTTAAGATAACATAGATGAAATTTGGAAACTGATTCGGGCAATTAGACTTCATATAGATCAAGCAACGACATCCATGCTAAGCACCTGAGAAAAACATGCTTAAAACGTCAACATAAAGTTGGTGAATTCATAGGTTTTGTTCAAATGTAAATATTATGGACCACAAGATTATCAAAATGTATGCGACAGTTATAGGAGATACAACTTCACATAAAGAGACATTTACGTTGCACTAAGCTTATGACACCGAAGCTAATACTAAAAGATAGCATGTACAGTGCTATAAAAGGCTTGCCCTACAGGTGTCCGACCAAAGACCACCTAACTAGTTTCGACATAACATATATCCGTTAGTCGTAAGAAACTCGAGAAACAGAATTAAAATGAACAAGTTATGATTTTTACAAGTTATATATGATTAATTATATAAAAACAGTTTTTAAGAACTGTTATGAACAGTGAATATTACTGTTCATCAGGGGTTTAATTTTTATAAATATGATATTTTGATAAATTTCCTTAATACGAATCCACGGGCATAAAGAAACGTATAAAACGGAGTCAAAACGATAAAGATATGAGGTTTTAAAATCACGCGCACTATTTTTACTTTTATACATTATTTTTATAAAACAATTAAATTAATAATGAAGTATCATTATGTAATTCAATAAAAACATTTAATCATATATGTTAGGAATATTGTATTCATAGTTACTACTGGTAGCATATTAGTTACCCCTGGTAGACATAGTCATTACTACTGGTAGCATATTAGTTACTCCTGGTAGAGTAATATTGTCATTAGTACTGGTAGTACAATAATGGTGTACGTTACGTAAATGTTATAGTTAGTCCGGGTAGTACAAATATAATAGTTAGTTAGGATATGCATGTTTTACAAATGGTACATTAGTAAACAAAAAGTAATATTTTCTTTACGGACACAAATACACATACTTTTATTTAACCAAGTACGGGTTAATTATTATTGTAACTTTTAAAGAGTAATAAAAACTATTAGGTGGTGGTGTGACTATATAACATGTGATGCTTTATTTATGTATGATACATTATACTTCAAACGGCCTATAAATAATTAGGTTGCATTCGGATTGCCGAGACGATTCACTTATTTGATTTAGATAATCAATCATTCACTTACGGTGAGTTTATAGCCCCTCTTTCACTTGTTTTACATTTACTTTACAAATCTCGGGGGAGAATACATGCTCAATACAACTTGTTTACATATTCGTTTACAATATCTTTTACATACTATTCTACACACTTGGTTTCATACTGATTTAGCAATTCATTAGCAAACACAATTACATGGTATGATTACCAACTTGTTTCATACTTTTCACATACTCATTTGGCATACACTTTTTAACGAAATTGTTTACATACTCATTACAAACTCAATTACTTGATTTATATCACACTCTATTCCTACATATGGATTTAAAGTAACTCAAAGCTATTTAACGAATACAATGGTTTAAATTTTATTGGACACAAGGTGTTTTTCGGTTATTCATATCCTGTTTACCATGTGGCATAACTAACTAACCCACCAATTGCCCCATTACATGAACTGTTAAATTCTTTGACCATAGGACCGGTTGAGGAAGCGCGATTTATAAAAATAGATCTATTTGGGATTGACATCCCTGTTCGGGTGAGTAGCTCTCACTAGTTTCGACAGTACTGAAACACGAATGCATACATGTCGGAGCAATTTGGATGTTTACGGGTTTGAACATCTACACGGGCCTTTTATTTGCATTAAATTGCATACATAGATGTCGAGCTTCAGTGTCATGAGCTTAGCGCAACTGTAGATATTATTTATGTGGTACTGTATCTGTTATAGTAGACCCATACATTTTGTGAGGAATCAATGATTTCACTGTCCTTACTTATTGAACAATTCTAATTTCTGACACTATTTCATTATATTTGCGGCGAAGCTAATAAACACTAAACTCTTTTGGATGTCTACATTTAACTCTTACATTTTTGGCGATTATTATAATGATTGAAATAATCATACACACCTTATAAATCTTTGGATTCCAACATTTACATTTATACTTACAAAACTCTATGAAACTCACCAACTTAATGTTACAACTTGATAAGTGTAAAATACACATATCCATTTATACTTTAAATAACCCAAATAAACCCAAAACAGACCAAAAATAGCAAAAATATGCTTGTATTTGTGTTTTGTGTGTGCAGGTATGGATAAGTCAAAAATCACAAGAAAACAGTCAAAAGCGAGCAAACACGGACACGAGAATCAGAAGAGTTCAAAAAGAAGCCAAAGATACAAGCCGAAGCCAAATCCCTAGCCATTTCCTCTTTTATGAAGCCACAAGGGCCAATCTTGCAATTTCCGGAAGTCAATTATAACTAGAAAAGGGGAAGAAAAGCACAAGGACCATTTGTGTACAAAGCCAAAGTTTAAACGAGTTTTTACCCATTTCAGTTATAAAAAAGAGCGGTAAATTCCCATTCACTGTTTCACGTTCCTTCCCCATTTCACCCTCCACTTACATCAAGGGGCAAAAAGAAATTGAAGGTTAAAAAGGACAATTCGTAGGTTAAGTACACCTTGGCAGTAAGGAACGTCACTCCCCATCTCTGATTGGTCCAATCCCAAAGGAAGAATACCACGTTATTGAGAGAAAAGCACAAGTAAGGAAGAAAATTGCTCTTGTATATACAATGTATTTTTGGTACGTTTTTGGTCATTTAAGTCCGGTTTTAATGGTGAAAGGTATGTGTAATTAAACACATACCAAAGTCCTCCATACTTAGACATTGCCGTGTCCTCTCGCAATGCTATGAAGTAAGCATTTAGAAAACTAAGAATCTCGATTCCCCTTGACTAATAACCTTGAAAAGTAACTAAGTGTTCATCAAGGGAGTTAAAGACTCATAAGTTTTGAAAATCCCCAATCTTTACCATTTATATATATATATATATATATATATATATATATATATATATACTTTTCTCATTTTTTTGTAGTTTTCATATTGTTTGACTTTCGTTATTTTATAACTTTTATGGATCATAGAACAAGATGCAATTCGATCTTAGAATGCCCCCAAAAAGGATAAATTCATCGTTCCCGACTTTTCATTTATTCCAAACCAAGCTTTAAAACGAAATCACCATCAATTATGAGTTAAGATGCTAACACTACTCATATTTGCAATTTATAAACTTTTCACTCCCGACAATTATATCTTAGGTGTATGTGATATTTTGAATTTCAACCATGGATCAATGTTTTGCAACATTCTATGTTTCACGTTCCACCCGAGAATAATGAGTTTGAAGGCGATATCATCCCATGTAGCGACTTTCGTCTCAGCACATCCCAACCTTGCGGTTAAGTGACCAGGCTTTTGACACCCCACAGAGACTAGTATCGGGACTCACGGACCTTAGGTTTCATAAACTCTTAGGTTTTTCGTATGCACGTAGCTTATAAAATAGAATAGCCAAATTTCAAAAGCATATTTGAATTTAACAAAAAGAGATCTTTTATTCACACTTAATATTAACCATTTATGCAATTTGTAACCCTCAACCTTTTAGAAGGCTGCAACATCGGTTGTGAGCCGGCAAGATGCAGCAAACTTTTATCAGTCTTGGATTATTATTATTACTATGTTCTTTCTTTAGAAGGCTGCAACATCGGTTGTGAGCCGGCAAGATGCAGCAAACTTTTATCAGCCCACAGTTTATATTTGAAAGTACTGCTGAACCTTTGCACTAGCAGTACTAACCTCAGTTAGTACTGCTGAACCTTTACACTACCAGTACTAACCATAAGTTAGTACTGTTAGCTTAGATTTTGGTTTGCCAAAATCAGTAGGATTAAGTTTAGTTATAGCTTATTATGAATTTAATTTTAGTTTTCATTTTCTAGCTTATTTCATTGCTTATTCTGTTATCAAAAGTCAAATTGCATCAGCAGTGCTTTCACTTGAAAGAACTGCTGAACTTTTACACTAGCAGTACTAACCTCAGTTAGTACTGCTGTGTTCTTAGCTTAATTTGGATAGATAATTTTAAGGTTTAGCTTACCAAATTCAGTAGGAGTTAAGTTTTAATATAGCTTAATATAGTTTAAGTCTTTAATTTTGTTTTCTAGCTTATTGTCTTAGCTTATTTTGCTGTCAAAAGTCATAAAAAACCTTAAAATTCCAAAAACAGTACTTAGAAACTTTAGGATTTAAATTTGTTAATTCAAGCTTTTAAGTCTAGGTTTTATAGCTTATTTAGATGGATAATAAGTAGATTAATAAGTTCTTAAAGTTTTAAAGTCTAGTTTAGCTTATTAAGTTTTCTAGTCTATTTGGAGTTTGTGTTACTTTGCTTATTTCCTGAGTTTGCTTGTTTCATGCTTAATTTCAGTAGTTTAAAAGCACTTCTAGCTTAGTTTTCTTTGCATTTTTAGATTAAGCACATCATAAGCTTTCTAGATCACTTTCCCTTTTTAGAATTAAGCTTAAATTGAGCAGTTTATAGCTAGCTAAGTAAAGATAAGCTCAAAACCCTTCTTTCTGAGGTCAGTTTAGAAATAAGCTTTTATTGAGCTTATTTGTGAGTTTCAGCCCAAGTAGCTTTTATTAATTTTGTTCCCACTAGCTTCCTTTACAACTTTGCTTCTTTGAGTTTTTCATTTTAAGCTCTTTAAAATTTCGAATGCTTATTGGACTTAATTTGTGATCGGGATAGATTCTCAGGGTAGATAGTGTAACTTTCAAATTTAGTTGTTTACTAAGTTGGCCCTCCGTTAGTTGTTAAGTTTCCCCGTTAGTCTCTTAGATCTTTGCACCATTAGTCCATTAGTTAAGTTGTTAACTAAGCTTACTAGTTTTAATTAGTAATTAGGTTTAATTTTTAATTAGTTTAATTAAACTTTTATAAAAATATAAAAATTAGGGCTTTTATTTTTAATAATTTTCGGCACTTTTTCTTTATTTAGTGAAATTTTAGTTTACAATTTTAGGGTTAAGTTTTAGTCCATTTTGCTTAATAAATTGCTTTTCCATATTTGTTTAATTGTTCATTTGAATTTTATTTTCATATCTTTCCAAATCAAATATCTTTGCTTCATTTAAATCAGGATCCGAACTTAAAACGTGGTTTCAATTTCACTAGTCATTGGGGATAACGACCCGGGTGATCATACTTACCCGGTTAAACATACGTATATTATATATATTATATATTATTTTTGTAAGTCTTAACTTTTTACCTTGGTTAAAGGTGAATAGTTGGAATTTACCTAAGTAGTATTTTATTTATATTTTATAGGTACGTAAACCTTGCGAATCACCTTTGCAAACTGGTCATTGCAAAAATGTGTTCCACGATCACTAATGATGGCACGAGGGGCACCGAATCTAGCAAAGAGAGATTTAAGAAATTTGCAAACTACTCGGGCGTCGTTTGTGGGGAGCGCCTTCGCTTCAACCCATTTTGACAGGTAATCGACAGCCACAAGTATGTATTTGTTTCCTTTTGATGATGGGAACGGTCCCATGAAGTCTATGCCCCAAAACGTCAAAGATTTCACAATATTGGATGGAATCTTGATACATCTCATCCCTTTGTGAAATTTTTCCTTGTCGTTGGCACGAGTCGCAATTTTTAACCAACTCGTGGGCATCTTTGTAAATTGTAGGCCAAAAGAATCCGACATCAAAGACCTTTTGGGCGGTGAGATTTGCACCGTGATGTCCCCCGGTGTGTCCATTGTGGCAAGCTTCGAGAATGTCGAGAGCTTCTTTGCTGTGCACACACCGCCGGATCACTTGATCCGCACATATTTTGAACAAGAAGGGGTCATCTCAGAAGTAGTGTTTGACATCTTTGAAAAACTTGTTTTTCTGCTGGGATGATATTCCCTTGACAATGAAATTCCCCGCATGGGAGTTTGCCAAATCTGCAAACCATGGGGTACTATTAACACGAAGAGCAACCGATCCAAGAGTTTCGAGGGGAAATGTTTCTGTGATTTCCTTGTTCTCGAGTTTATCTTGATGAGGGTTCTCAAGTCTGGAAAGATGATCGGCGGCCAGATTCTCTGCTCCTTTTTTGTCTCAGATGATAACATCGAATTCTTGGAGCAAAAGGATCCACCGCATCAGTCTTGGCTTAGCATCCTTTTTAGTGAAGAGATACTTTATAGCAGAATGGTCAGTATACACTATGCTCTTGGACAAAACGAGATATGACCGGAACTTCTCAAAAGCGTACACTACGGCAAGCAATTCTTTTTCGGTCGTAGTGTAGTGTGCTTGAGCTTCGGTCATGGTTTTGCTGGCATAGTGAATGGGTTGGAAATGCTTGTTTTTTCGTTGCCCTAGGACTGCCCCAATTGCAAAGTCGCTTGCATCACACATGAGTTCGAAGGGCAAGTCCCAGTCGGGAGCAATCAAAATTGGAGCCTCGGTCAATTTTCTTTTAAGTGTATTAAAGGATTCGATACACTCTTTTGAGAAGAAAAATGGAGTCTCTTTTTCAAGCAGGTGAGTCATTGGGCGGGCTATTTTTGAGAAGTCTTGTATGAAACGTCGGTAAAAACCGGCATTGTTTAGTTTAATTTTACATTGAACGTTTTTATATTTTGTGATTATCAAAACGTAAAGATGTGAAAAGTATTAATAATGTTTTTAGGCATTATTTCTATCAATAATCTCCCTATAAGGGTTGATTCTTTAGGATGTACAAGATAATTAGTAATTTGTCTCCCATTCATGAAACTTTCCCATCTTCTCATCTGATGACGATACTTCAATCTCTTCTTCAAGCAAAGTCATCAGATCTTTATCTTGAGCTCTCAGGGAAATTTTCACTAAATCATGCTTAGCTTCCACATTGATCACACTTATCTTCCTTAAAACTCTCTTCAAGCTAGCATCACTAAACTTCTGTAATTCATCAATATCCATTGCCCTCTTATCCTTTTTGTTGTTTTCACATACAATACCAACATATGGAACACCAATGATTGAATACAGTGGATCCTTTTCAATATCGGGATAAGTGATGGTTAGAGCAGAAATATTAATCCTCATTTTATAACTCTTAATTCCTAGTTGGGAATCATGAACTCTTTCCCAAATCACACAGCTTTTGATGAATATTATCAATGCTTTTATCAGTGCTATCAGTTGTGAATTATCCCTTCATCTCAAACGGATATAATACATATCTTTAATTTTGTTTTTGTGCAAGTACTTGAAGTCTGATTCTGTGAAGGTGTAGAACTTATCATTATCTCTTTTCTCACACACTTCATCAATCTGTTCATGCTCATATACTTCATGATGTAGTACTCTGACGATATCAATAATCTTTTTGTTCGAGAAGACTTCATCTGGATCTGATCTTTTTTTGCTAAGACATTTCTAATAAAACATTCTTGCTCGAGTGCTCTTCCAATGATTTACAGATAACTATGTTTTAATAATAAACTTCTTGGATACTTTTCTTACCTATCTTTTCGGCAATTCTTCAAGATCATCTTCCAGGAAAGACGTTGCATGAATCTTACGCAATGATAGAACATATTTCCTAGCTTTAGTATTTCCATTCTTAAGGAAGAAGAGATCTTTGTTATACAAATACCTTGTTGGAGCATTTGGATCTCTTACGCAACCTTGAAACACTTGGGCTGGGTTTTCAAGAAATTAACATGGTATATCAGGTTGTCTGCTCTCCTACACTATCTGATTATTCATGAAATTTTCTATCTGCTGAAGATGGTACTCACACTCTTCTCTAGTTTTGCATTAACTTTTCATAATATTGTTATTAGCAAACTTCATCTGGTGAAAATCAGCAGTCGTAGGAACCCACTTGTTACCTTATATTTCTGCAAGAAATTCAGTATCTGCTTCTTTAAAGATATCCACACCATCATCTATTTTTCGAGCTAGAGACCAATTATCATCATAAGTTGGAATCGTTGGTTGCGAAGCATAAGTCCTTGGTTTGTGAACAACTTTTGTCTTGGAAGCTGATGTTGGATTGGAAGATATCATGACATTTGCAAACGAAGAACCAAAAGTTGACTTCTGCTTCTTAGAAAATTTTCCCCCTCGGGATTATCATCTATATGATCATCCTAATCATGGTGGCAAGAAGCTTGTGGTCTGCAAGTGGAAGGTGGAGCTGAAGACTTTCCAAACTTGTCTTTGAATCCTCCCGATATTACAGAATCAACAATTCAAGATTGAGGATTTTTCTTTATCTTCAAATACAAACATTATTGCAAATTAGAAATACAAGCAATTGAGTCCTTTAAAGACGAATAAACATTTGAAGCTATAGATTCCATGTGTTCTTTGAAAAGGTCTTCAATCATCTTAGAAACGCTAGTAGCAAGCTCTTGAGAAAAAATTACTAGAAGATTATCTTTCAAATGCTCATTAGTAGCAATAATTGCGATCCAAGGAACAGCTGCACACAGTGCATCATCAATTTTCTGCATAATGTCTGCTAGATCACTCCTGCGAAGGACTTCAGAAAACATATCTTGAGTATCCGTCAATTCTAAGAGTGGTTCCTTATCTGAAGATAAGTTAATCCTAGGGGATCTAGGGGGTGTAGGAATTGGTGTATGCATCTTCGCATTCCTAGTCTCCGAACTACCCGACTTTTTCTTTCTTGTCAATGCTTGATCATCGTGATCAACATTATCAATCATATCATCATCATCATTTATAGTCTACTTTAGATTTTCCTTATTACTCCAAGGCTCTAACCTATTACCAGGATCTGGTTAACTTAACATCACAGTATCAGCAAATGTATCAGCCTCTACATCTTTTCCTTCAACCATCTGCTCAACTTGCTCAGTAAGAATTGCATCATCAACCTTAGCAACAACTTACTTTTCTTCAAATTCCTTAGTACTTACTAATTCAGCGATGCTTAAGTCTTGTGTTTTAGAAACTTGATGTCGCTCAATTTCAGTTGATGTGAGAACATGAACCGTAAAGCTAATAGGAGCAGCTTTTGGATGATTGTCTTTGATTCTTAAAGGTTTTCTTGGTTCACTTGACTCCCCAATAATTTTTCCCTTGAACTTTTGTAAAATACTTTTCAGTTTAGGCGACCTAGGGGCACTAAGTGTCCTATAAGTCCCCTGGGCAGACACAACTGGTGATGGTTGTATCATTAGGATATCTAACCTTCAATACCCGTCCACATAATCATGATAAGCTTCAATTCGCTTAATATCCTCTGTCAACAACCCTACAGGGATCCCAACAACTTCTTGAACTCTTTCACCAGTAGCAAACATCTTTGCAATAGGATCAACATTCAAGACCTAGTGATATGATTTAAGTAAACATTTAGGTACAACAGGGTATGTTGCCAAAATACGATTGATGATTAGCTTGGTGTATCGAGGATATTGTATGAATTTTTGAGGTTTCTTCTCAACTTGAACAAGAAAATCATTCCAAATGAGTTGAGCAAAATCCACATTATGCAGATTGATGATAGCATAGAACATCTACAATTTTTGTTTACCTTGGATTGATCACATGAATTCATCTTGGTAGTAGTACAATGATTAAGCACTTTGAACAATGTTTGCCAAGGTTGTGGTAAGTTCTTGACAAGGAATTATGTCACATACTCAAGTTGTCCAACATATCCAATTATCTTTAAGAATTGTTAAATGGTTAGGAAATAAGGTGATTGATCGAATGGTTTCTCTTATATTTGATTAGGAAGACGTAGTGATGTTGATGAGGTGTAGCTTTATACACTTTTTCAGGGTCATTTTACCCTTATAATCATGCAATTATGTCTAAAATATGTGCTTAATCGTTTCTTTTTGCATTTTTAGCACTTGGAAGACATTTGGAGAAAACACACGTGACTTGGGCTTAATTTTGGAAGAAACCAGGCAAGATGACAATTTGGCTTGAAGACGGATTGAAGAATCAAGATCAGAGTGTGGAGACGACGTCTGGAAATCTTGTGACGCCATCTGAAAGTCATAGCGATGACATCTGGAAATTTGTAACGCCGTCTGGATTAGCCGTCATAAAAGAATCCATAGAAACCCTAGCGTGGCGACGACGTTTGGATTAATTGTGCGCCGTCGCGGCCTGGAAGTCTATATATACAAACTCGATTTTACGTTTTTCATAGGAATTCTTATATAGAATTAGGGTTAGAGTTCGTGGGAGGTCGACTTGTACCAGATTTTGAGAATATTTTAGGGTTTCCCAACCCTTCTATATCATCCCTAATTGCTTGATTCAATATAGTAAAGTTCTTGTATCCCTTATATTTTAATATGTCTTATTGTTTGATTGATATTTGTGCTTCCTCTATATTGAACATGCTTGGCTAGATCTTTTAAGTGTTTGCTTATGATTGCATATGAATTGATATGTAGATCTTAATTATATTGCTTCTTGTTGATGTGTGTGCATGTTTAGACTCTAGAACCCTAGTTACTTAATTGTATCAAAGATCTAGAACGGCATGATTGTGTAGAGAGGATTCCATAGGTAACACTCTTCATACGACCTTACCCATGTGTAGATGATCCCCTTTAAGTATTTTAATGCGCGTATATCTCCATAGAGGCCATGTAATAGTCTTCATACTACCTTGCATGTGTGTTGCCCTAGCAACTTATCACGTAGACGGCGTTTTCATGTAATTCGTCATGCTTCTCGGAAATACTGACATATACATCACAAGTGTGACAAGGCAATAAAGTTAGGAAAAGCATATCAAGGATCATGTATGATTAAGTAAACACTACTCCCTTATCATACGAATTCTTATCATTAGATTAGTTTAATTAATTAGATATTAGTTTTAATACCAACCTCTTTAAAACTTGAGATTTACTTGCTTTTATAAAATATAAAAATACAAAAACAATCTTCTTTCAATCTCCTAGATCTTAGTTATATTTAGTTTGGACCTTCATAGTGCTATTCCCCTATAGAACCATAACAACCCCCATGTCTTGCTTATACTACACTACAACGGTTAGGTACACTACCTAGGGAGTTGTAAAACTGAAGTGGGATTTACATCACTCATCAAAGTTTTTGGCACCGCTGCCAAGGAATAGCGTAGGTTCCAAATTTTATTTAGCTTAGATCTGCTCGCTTGAATCCTTTCAAGTGAGATTTTTATTTTCTTGTTATTAGCCTTCTTTTAGTCTATATTTTCTTTGTGTGTTTGTTCATAATTTTTCATTGACTATTCCATTCTTCCTTATGGAAAACGAATCCATCTAGTCCCACCCCTAGTTGTGAGTTCCTTGACCCTAAGAAAAAGTTAGAAGTTGAGTCGTGGATTAAGAATAGTAAGAATGTTGATCTTTTGGCTGATTCGGATAGTGAATTTGAGGAAGAAATAGAAGAAGAAGGGGAGGAAGAGGATGACTTATAATATTTTGACATTTCCCAAATATGGAAGAATTAATATATCATGAATGGCTTTTAAAAAATCCTCGACCCTCATGGGTAAAGACTAATATTAGAACTGAAAATTTGAATAACGTAAAATTTTCTTGCATGATTGGTCACTTTGTGAAAAAACAAGCTTATATCGACTTAGAATCACCAATCAATGTGATGTTTAGGCTTCACTAAAATTGGATCATGAGAAATAGGTTAGAATCAAGAAAGAAACCATCAAACCCTAAGAAAATTTGCAATTTTGTAGGGAGAATTAGAGATTTAAAGGTTTTCATTGGTCATTTACTTATGAATGTGATTTTGTTGTGCTAGAGGATACTACTAGTGTCATAGACTATTACCTAGGTTCGGTGGTGTTTGGAAAACCCTTTGTGAAAAAGACCAGGCTCATTTATGATAAGGAGGAAGGAACGATCTTGTTTAAGAAGGGTAACGAAAAGATCGTATTTAAGATGCCTCACAAAATGGAAATGTTTAAACACGTAGATTTTAAGGATATAAATACCGATTGCATATCACCTTTCGTCGTAGAAGGAGATGATGACAGCCATAAGGAAACCCACTACTCAGATAGCTTGAATTTAGGACCCGAGTATAAATATTATGAAAGTGTGAGTGAATCCATTCGTGGTTTAATGAGAATGAAGAGTATGAGGAAAAACCAAGGAGGAGTTACGTATGGAAAAGGATTCCGAGACTAGCTAAAAGACTTTCTAATAAACAAAAGAGCTTATTGGGAGGCAACCTAATTTTTTAATCTCCGCAGTTTAGGTGTGTCGTGTGTTTTAATTCTTTATTGTTTGTTATTATTGTTTGAAAAATACTTTGTAATCATGCTTTGTTTTGGTTTTAACCTCGTCTTAATCTCAATCAAAGGTATTTTACAATAATAAGTGTAGGGGAAATATCTGGTTTTTAAGAACCAATTTTCAAACAAATCAAATAAACAGTTTAGATTAATTCGCATTTTTGTGTTTGTTTGAGTCATATGAATGTGTTAATAAATTTCGTGGTTTTTATAGTAAATTTTGCAGGAAATACTAATTGGACTTGCGTGCATAAAATTTTCAGAAAAGAAAAAATAATTTCTCTACAGTATGTGGAGACGACGTCAGGATTTTCCTGACGGCGTCCCCACCAAAGCTACAGTAAAATTCATTTTTATAACCTTGAAATTTTTGTATAATTTCCAAAATTTGCACATTGCTTAAAAACCTGTGGGAAACCACAAATGCGTTAACACATTCATCCTATCCTTTATTTATTTATCATAGAGTCGAAATACTTAAAATCATATAGTTGTATATTTATCATTCCGCTAATTTTAAGCTAGGTATGTTTGTATCTTGTCTTTGATTTGCAGTTTATATTTGATAAGGAGAGACCGGGAAGTTCTTAGGAGTTTCATATAGATAATTCTTAGATGACGGTTTAGTTGGTTTATCATTTCGTTTCTTCTCCATCATTGAGCAAAACGAGGGGAGTACTAGTTTCTTTCGCTCTCTTTTCTTTTGCCTTTATTCGTTTACGGGTACTTTGTAGAACATTGGAGATAATGTTCGTAATAAGTGTAGGGGGAAATAAAAGCCTTAGAAACTATTCCACCATTTGTCTTTTGCTTTGTCCTTAACATGATGAGTAATATATCAAAACATAGCGTAGAAGGTAATTTTGACCCAAATTTAAAAAAAATTGTGGCACATACCGGTGAAAATTAGTACTAGTTACATCTTATTGGATAAGGAATTATACGACTAGCATAAAAACCCTTCCACTCAAATAAAATTCCACCCCTAATTTATGAGGTTCACCCCTAGATCTTTAGGAATTAAGGGTATCCATCTTTCATACCCAAGATAAATTATTCATTTAGCTTTCTCGAGTTAAGGTTCGAATGCAGTCATATGTGTCTATTCCAACGTTACGAATGTGTACGTATGGTCTATGTCACCTTTTCTGGAGCATTGGTATCGGTATTAAATTATATGAGAGTGTACTGGTAGTATATATAATTCTAGAACTTGCTTTAGTGATAGACTGTGTAGTGAGTAATAAGAATTACTAAGTGATAAAAGGCACTAGGATTAACCCATGTTTTAAACCTGTAATTGTTAATATGGTCACATCGGCTATATAACTATCCACACACCCGTACTTCACACTCATTTTTAGTGCAAGACTCCCCTCTAAGCCTATCCTTTTCGCAGTTCTCGTAATTTTCTGGTTAATCCGAACTATTAATGAAGAGCATTGTTAACCCTACAACCAATTGTTACACTCAAATCGCCTTAGCCTTCCTTGTATGTACTCGCTTTTAGTACATTATTGTTTAACCCAAGTTAATTATTTGAGTACACGGTTGCTAAGTCCTTATCCTTGTAAATACAATTTTAGGACGATTGGTATTCATGGTAATATTTATTTCGCGGAAGAATGGGGAAGAAAAGTTAAGTTAATACCCTCATATGTTTGTCAAATAGTCTCCATGTTATGTTGATCCAACTCAATTCGGGTCATAGATTAGTTTATCTATCGAGTATGTAAAAGTTCAAGTGTAGGGGTGTTCTATAAACACCATGATGTATTATTATGTTTAAGCAATGGCAGGGCAAAAGTGTACGGAAAAAAAGAAGAAAAATAGAAAAAGAAGACACATCAATATATATATATATATATATATATATATATATATATATATATTAAAAAACTAAAGAAAAAATGTACGGGCTGCCATTTGCTTATGTTTATGTTTATCATAGAGTCAAGAAAAGAAAAAGAAAGAGTTTGATGTAAAGTTTTGTAGAGTTTGTACATCTAGTCCGAGTGGTATAGTCTTTGGCTTAGCAACCCAAAAAGTCACTCCCCAAATATTTCTCATCCGTTTTCGTTTCCATGTTATCATATTACACCTACACCCCACAACCCTTTTAAAGACCTCTTTCATAGTAACTATTAGTACTTACGCTAGCAGTGGATGTTTGATCCTTTATCAAGCCTATAGTAATTTATATGCTATGACAGGTAGTAAGTGTTATATTTTCCATTTCCATATTGTTATAATTTATTATACACCGAGAGAGAGTATCTAAATACTTATTGTGAGGCGCTAGTATATCTTTTCCGTGCTTCTTGTTATGAGGTCTAATTGGTTATGCCATGAAAGCCTTTAAAGAGTAAGTTAAATGCCTCTGATATTGCTATTGTCTAGCTAGAAAAGCACATTTGCTTGGGGACAAACAAATCCCAAGTGTAGGGGTATTTGATGAGGTGTAGTTTTATACACTTTTTTAGGGTTATTTTACCCTTATAATCATGCAATTATGTCTAAAATATGCGCTTAATCGTTTCTTTTTGCATCTTTAGCACTTGGAAGACATTTGGAGGAAATACACGTGACTTGGGCTCAATTTTGGAAGAAACCGGACAAGATGACAATTTGGCTTGAAGACGAATTGAAGAATCAAGATGTAACCTTTCTCAATTTCCGGTTATTTTACGACACCTATTATTCGTCACTATTTATTTTGGTCCGATACGCGGTTACCTTTAAATTAACTTTAAGATAAATCGCATAGACTAGGAATAATCATTTAATGTAAACGGTCATCAAATAAATTAAGGTTTACATCAACCAAGTAATATATAATTATTAAGAAGATAATTATTAACTTTGTGTGTTTTATTTTTATTGGTCACTTAAAAGGTTTACGTTTCGCGATAAAATACATTCGGACGCACCCCAGGAATACCTAGACTTACCTAGACTCAAACCAATACCCACTTTTTATCCCTAAGCATGAAATTTATTTAATTTTTATGTTACTAGCTCTCATTAGCCGAATATGGGTAGTTAAACCCATAAAACCATTCGTCCCTTGGATTAAGCTAGCTAGAAATCCTTGTTGTGATCCCTAAGTACATGTACTCCACTTAACTAATTAAGACTAGTACTTAATGTCTCCCACTAGCCTAATACCCAATGGTTAATAACCATTTTTCCTCCTTTGCCCTCTAGGCCGCGGCTAACAATGAACAAACACACAAAATCCTTAAGATTGCAAGTATCTAACTAAATCTTGTACAACCTTTGGTCATTAAGAGTAGTACTTAGTGGTTTATCAAGAAACCATGGGAGATTAACTAGGAAACCCCTAAACCGCCCCCATATGGCTCGTTCTAGTTAAGTGAGGACCAAGAGAGACTAACTAGCCTATGAGCTTATAAATATCACTCACATTAACACTTAATACATTTCCTAAAACTCTCAAACTCTCTCTCAAGATAAACCATCTTCCTTTTCTCTCTATTCCATTCGGCATACAAAATAAGCAAACCATACACGACCCACATCTCAATTCCAAGGACACAAGGTAGCATTTAAGATCGAGTATAAGGATATCAAGAGGAAACACGAGCTAAGGAATTGGGAATACAAGCTTTGGAGCTTAGGTTATATACGTTTAGGGTGTAAACGTAACGGGTTGCTTCATAATCCAAAACCAAGACTCTAGGACCCTTTGTAAGTCGTGACTAAACTCCCACATATCGTATCCTATTCAATGTTTACTTAGCTAGTCATTTAAATAGCATACCTTGAGATCTAGCAATCTTACGCGAGCATGAACGTGCATGGCTCAACCCATGCACGGTTCACGCACGTATAATTCATATAATATGCCTTGTGTGGTGCTAGCATGATTTAAAACATGGTTAACTAACGAGTTATGACTTAAGTCTTTCATAAAAATACACGAATGAGAACCATAGAGATCATGGGTTCGTTTTTATTGAAAACGCAAATCCTATACGTAAACTTTTGAGGAAAACAAAAACCAGATGGCTGAGAAACGGATTATAATAGTTATATACGAATGCATGTGATAAATATGGTTAATTAAAAAATTTATGAGTGCTAAACGGAAATTAGTGGTAACCCTAAATCAAGGAATCAACCAAATGGATATTTGTTCGGGTCATTTTGGGGCCGACAAACCATGAATGGAAGCTCTATAGGCCCATCAGACCTTGAGGTGTGGGCTACGGCTATAAATTAGCTCTAACGAGTTATTAGGGACTAAAGGAAGCTTATTCAAAACTAATAAGAACTTTGCCACAAAATGGGAAAACCAAACTCGAACCCTTAATAGGGTTTATTTGCCACACCGTAGTCCAAACGGAAGCGTATAAGCTCACCAATAAGCTTGGGTAACTTATTTTGGTGAACTTATGTAAGCATTAACGGGCTTAATGGACCCTAAAAATAAACAACTAGTGGACTTAATGGCCATGCGCGACCCTTAAATACCCCTATTTCGAACTCTTATATGGCCTGTAAACCCAATAACGAGGGCTTATTGCTTATGTTAATTTAAGCCAAACAATAAACAGACACTATTTGATGCTTATTAAGGCTATAAGATAAGTTGACCACTTCATTCAAACCACTAATGGACTTTTAAAACCAATCGGGTTAGAGTTATTGGGATAACAAGCCCAATATGATCGAATAAGCCTCATCTATGCTCTCATCGAGCTTATTTTTAGCTTAACTGGACCTTAAATAAGCTTAAGAAATGCTTTGTGCTTTTAAATCCAAAATGATCCTTTAAATGGGCTTAATTGGACCGTAAAGGGTCCAATAAGGCCCAATTAGCTCAATCAGCCAAAAATAAGGCTCATCCGAGCTTATTTATGGGCTGACAACAGCTTATATGACTTATTGGAACTTAATGAAACATAATGCCACTTGTTAGAACTTAATTGGGGTTAAAATGCGATTTTTACAAGATAACGAGGACTAAAATGTGTCATATTTGCATAACTTGGAGGGTCTAAACTGTTCTCACTCTATTTTAAAGAGTCTAGGGACTGTTTTGGACATACTGAAACTTAAAGGGGGCTGTTTGGAAAATAAAGGGGCCCTAAAGTGTAATTTTGTAAAGTTGGAGGACTAAAGTGTAACTATGAAAACTTAAGGGTTTAGAAGGTAAATATTAAATATTTCACAAACCTAGGGGCTGATATTATAATTATAGAAAACTTAAGGACGTTTTATGATTGAAAGTGACTTTTATAAACACTTAACGAATCCAACAAGTATAATTATACGGATATTTATAGAGTTAAAAACACGGATTAAAAAAATATGTAATAGTTATTAATAACATATATAAGTATATAACTTGAACAGGTAAATGTATACTTTCCCAAAAGCCCATTTCGTAAATTAAAATAAAAATCATATGACACCCACCACACATGTGATAACAGTATATATAAAACTATATGATATTGTAGTTTATACAAATAAGTCTTTAACCTAAAACTTGTAGACTTAAGTCTGGACGTAATTTACTTAGGTATTTGACGGTGTGATTTCATACTTGGATATCTATTATCTTGTTCAGAAGCCTATTTTACTAAGGTGAGTTCATGCTCCCATGTTTCAATTATTTAAATGATTGACATCCTTGGGTGAGAATCATGCTTTGTTTTTTCAAATTGGACGCAAGTGTACATTTGATTTACTATGATTATGTGTTTGCCTAGTAGCTTTAACCCACTGAGCCCATTAGCATGAAAACTGTCAATTTTGGATTGTGAGAACGAATGTTATAAATAGATCTATTTGGGATTGTCTATTCGCGTTCGGGTGATTAAAGCTATCACGGGAATGATCGTATAACATGTCGGATTTGGGATGTAACGGGTTAGAAACATCATTCACAGGGCTTTGATTGGCAAATCTATTTGCCATTTCTAATGTCGACTTCTGTGTGATTGAGATTAGGAAAACATAATTACTTTTTATGATGTTTGCATTTGTTGCTTAATCATACACTTGGAAATCTTGCGGTCCTACTATGTATTTACATAAACCTATGAATTCACCAACTTTATGTTGACGTTTTAAGCATGTTTTCTCAAGTCAATAAGGGATGAGGTGCAGTGATACATTAGAGGTCAATAATTGAAGAGTCATATTAAAGATTTGGGGTCCTATTACATTTTGAGGACAATGGTTATAAACTAAAATCTTTATTTATACTGTTGAACAATTTGAAGCCATAAGCTTATGTAACAAACAAGTATTTTGTTAATCCAATGTATATTTTATAAACGACACATTTAGTGGTCGTTCTCATATCTTGTGCTATTGATCTATGAAGTAACGTCCAGCGGATTATACTATATTCCACTTGCTCCCTAGGATTTGGGGGGGTTTCCACAAAGTATCCAGTGGTTATGGTTGAGGTCGTCTAGAATTGCTTTGTGACACCGTCTGAAAGTCATAGCAACAACGTTTGGAAATTTTTGACGCCGTCTGGATCAGCCGTCATAAAAGAAGCCCTAGAAACCCTAGCGTAACGACGACGTCTGGATTAATTGTGACGCCGTCGCGGCCCGAAAGTCTATATATACAAACTCGATTTTACGTTTTTCATACGCAGTCTTATATAGAATTAGGGTTAGAGTTCATGGGAGTTCGAATTGTACCAGATTTTAGGAATATTTTAGGGATTCTCAACCCTTCTATACCATCCCTAATTGCTTGATTCAATATAGTGAAGTTCTTTTATCCCTTATCTTTCAATATGTTTTATTGTTTGATTGATATTTGTGCTTCCTCAATCTTGAACATGCTTGGCTAGATCTTTTAAGTGTTTACTTATGATTGCATGTGAATTGATATGTAGATCGTAATTATATTGCTTCTTGTTGATGTGTGTGCATGTTTAGACTCTAGAACCCTAGTTACTTAATTGTATCTAAGGATCTTGAGCAGCTGTTTGTGTAGAAAGGATTCCATAGGTAACAGTCTTCATACTACCTTACCCATATGTGGATGATCCCCTTTTAAGGATTTTATGCGGTATATCTCCCTTAGGGGGCCATATAACTAGTCTTCATTACTACATTGCATGTTATGTTGCCTAGCCAAGTTTTCACGTAGACGGTATTTCGGTGTAATTTGTTTGCTTTCGGCAAAAACTTACATCAAATCACAAGTGTGACATGGCATGGAGTTAGGAAATGATATCAGGATCATGAATGATTTAGTAATCACTACTCCCTTTTCATACGAATTATTATCATTTTATTGTTTAATTTAATTAGATAATTGTTTTTAAAAACCAACCTCTTCAAAACCCGAGATTTACTTGCTTTTATAAAATATTAAAATACATAAATAATCTTCTTTCAATCTCCTAGATCTAAGTGATAGGTCACATGAATCTTGAATCAATCATATCAACATGTAAGATTAGAGAGAATGAGGGCAAGTGAAGGGAAAATTCAAATCTTATTATGGAGGGAAAAATAGGAGTTAATTACAAGAGCATCACCCTCTAATGAAGATTAAAGGGCTATTTATAGGCAAATGGGGAGGGTGGCTTACCCTTCCTTATTTTCCTAAATTGTCCAATATCTAGTCCCTAGACTTTGGTTATCATACTATTTCTTTAATTATAAGCATAATAACGTAAATTACAAGCTATATTAAACTAAACAAAATAAAAGTACTAATAAATACATATTTTAATAAAACCAATAATCGTCACTTTTCATACTTTTTATAAACCTAACAATTTCCCCCTAAGCGTCGATTATTCTGGGCGTTCCCTCCTTGGTCCAAGTGGTATTCCATTCACGTACATCTCCCATAATCTCATTTGGTCTCGATAATTCAATCGAACTTCAACCTCTTCTTCAAACAACTTAAGATACTCAACTTCATCATTTGTAAGTTCTTTTTGCACATAGCCATACTTGACATCATTATAATAACACTTTAGTCCTTTAAGCGTTCTTCTCAGTATTGCATCACAAAACTTATGTATCTCTGAATGTCTCATCACCCTTTTCTCTTTCTTGCTATTAGTGTAAATGATTCCATGTATGGGCTCATAGACAATAGAAAATGCATCATATTCTTTAATTCCTAGGAATGTAATTACTGGTGTAGTGAGATTAATCTTCTGTTGATAGCTTTCGATTCCAAGTTGAAAATCATACACTCTTTCCCATATCACTGAACTCCTGATAAACACTGATAGAGACCATAGAAATCCTATATTAGCATAATCATGTACCTTGTTATTCACGATCAGCAGATACATGTCTTTAATGTCATTCTTATTGAGGTTCTTGTAATCTGGCTCGGTTATTGACACTATGCAATCATTAGCTCTTCTTGCCACAATCTCTGTGATAAACTTATGTTCATGACCCAATTCCCAGTATGTCTTGATGACTTGAACGATCTTAGAGTTTGAATAGATCTCTTCCTTTGGTCTTCTAGGTTCTTTCTGTCTCCTTATGTAGAAGATCTTCGCATGAGGATTCTTCTAGTTTTCAACACCATATCTTGCATAAGGATTAAACTTCTTTATACACTTATTAACCCATCTGGAAGTCCGTTCTTCAATATCATCATCATTGAAGACAATTGCTGGAAATTTATGAAGTGACAAAACGATCTTCTCAGGACCTGAATTTCCTTTCTTCAAGTACAAAAGGTCTTGATTGATCAGAGATAGTGCTGGAGCTTCAGGATCTCTTTGACAGCTTTGAACTAATGGTGTGATCTTTCGTGGATGCGGAGAGACAAGAATTTCCTTTCTGCTTTCCCAAACAATGTCACTTTGCAAGAAATTCTTCATCTGATCAATGTGATACTGATGTTCATCTCCTGAAGTACATCTTTGTCTTAGCATCTCATCCGCCATCTTCTTCAACTTAGCTTCATCAATTGTCAAAGATATCTCTTCCATGATGTCTTGTGTTACTTGCTTAGTTGGAATCTCATCATCATCAGAAGCATAAGAATCAGTCCAGAAATCAAATTCATCATCTTGTTCTTGATTACCTGAAGTAGAAGGACCTGGTTCCTCTACATTAACTTGTCCAGACGATGACTCTCCAGATACATATGCTTCATACTCCGATGTCTTCTGCCTTTTTACACTATTCTCCCCCTCAGGATGAGCATCATCATAAGGATCGTCCTGATCTCTTGTGCGAACGGTAGAAGATCTACAAGCAGTTTGTAGTACCTGAGTCTTCTCAAACTTCATCTGGAGAGCCAACCATATTTCTATGTCTTGTTGTTGTAACAGAGGATCAACCTTCATAGCAAGGTACAATTGATGTTGTTGTTCTGGAACAGAGGATGATTGAACTTGTGCCGGATGAACATGAAGAATATGACCTGACATATAACTGCGTACAGATGCATCAACTAAAGAAGGAATAGCATTGTCAATTTCATTTTGAATCTATGATGATATCTATGCCTGCATACACCCACGTTCTTACAAGATAGCTTTAGAGATTAATCTTTCCATCTTTTCTTTAGTCATTTTCCTTTCCAGAATCAACCCTTCCGCAAGATACCTAGGAACTTGATCTCAAACTTGCCCAGGAACTTCCGTCTTAACTTGCTCTATTACTTTCTCTTTCACCAACGAGAGTAGCGTTTCCATCATGACATCATGAAGATTATCAGCAAGTTGATCACTTGATGTCCGTGGCATGAACCTTTTCTTGAGATGTGCAAATAAGTAACCATATCGTCCCTGTAATTCATGAAAGAAACTCTTGTATCTTTTGAATCGATTACGTTTTGCCTTGATCAATGATAGAAGACGATTGGTTTTTGTTAACTTTGGTTTAGATGAACCTGATGATGGTGTAGGATGAATAACTGTTAATTCCTGGGGTTTCTCGGTATCCAAAGATATGAGAGTAGAGAGATTCCTAGGTGATCTAGTTGGTGGGGGAATTAGTGAAATCCTAGTCTCCTCTACATTCTTCCCTTTCACCCTTCTCCTTAATTCAAACACTTCATCAGTTATTTCATCTCCTTCTTCATCAACATTTATAGGTGGAACAATATTGGTAATATCTACCATTGGAGTATCTTTATCTGGTTCCACCGCTATGTCCTTTGTAGTCTCTTCCTCCTTTTCCTGAACAATCTCTACCTTCGGACTTTCCTTATCACTCTTGGGCTCTAACCTAGTACCAGGAATAGATGTGTCATCATGCATAGGGGGTGAACTATCATCAACATTCTCAGGATCTTCAACAAGCTTCTCAATCTCCTCAGTTGCCAAGTGCTCATATACCAGTGCCATATTTTCTCTTGCTTCTTATTCTTCATGACTCTTATGCTCAG
>BQNB010068435.1:3680-33844 GCA_026074375.1 Tanacetum coccineum | reverse complement strand
TGCTTTCTAATTAGATCACCAAATGTTTTTTTCAATTCAGTTGAGAATGGATCTGCTTTAGGTATTCATGTTTTGTTATCAGCTTATATGTATTGAGGCTAATTATTGTTATAGATTGACTTTTAATTCAAGCATGGAATTGTGCATTGAACCACTTCATAGTATTGATAGTTGGTTTGAAATAGGGATTTCAAATGTAGTGAAGGGAAGTAAACAATAAGTGGAAGAAAGTAAACATCATTGGAAGAGCTATCAGTTTACTATTTGTAACTAAAATCGGTATTCCGTATCTTAGACCGTTATGAAACGTATAACCTGGTGTCCTAAGTTAGGTTGTTGAAGGTTTCCCTATAAACAATGTTTCGGGTTCCTTGTCTGCCTGTTCCATCATTAGGATTTTTAGTCCGTCGGGGCTAGTGACCTGAGATAGTGCAACGTAAAGCTGACCATGACTGAATACAGGGATAAATGATTAAGTAACAATTCTTTGCAATAATCATATAAAATGGGTCAATTACATGGGATAAATGATGCTATAAAATAGACGTTATTCGTTTTTTAGACGAATGGCCATTTTGATTGTGTGGATGTGAGTATTGTGTATCAGGACATCGTCGCCTATATTTGATCCAGTAAGGATTTTGGCGCAAATAACAAATTGACCAAGATAAGTGATAATCAATCTAGTTCCATTGCATAGCCCGTTGGTTGGATTGACATTCCATAAGAGCATGATGGGGAGATCTTTTTTTAAGCATAGGGAATGAGGTGCATGACGGGGTAATTTAAAAATTTACAAACTCGACTGGGTATAGTGATGCATAGTCTAGGGTATTTGACGATGCCTCACAGATCTCATCTCACTATTGTTAAAGAGTCCACAGATTCAACCCATTAACTATTTAAACTTATACTCTTTGATTGCGCCCGCTCATCATTTCTGGGGTTAGAATTTCTCCTTTAGATATTCGTCGTCTGTTTGTCTAGTGGTAAAAATCAGGATATGTTCCGCGACAATCTGCTCATTGGAGAGTTGAGTTCCATGATTTAATCAGGAACTTTTCAAGAATCTCAATCATGTTGTCACTCTTCACCTTCTTTCATTTTTGCTGGCAGCTTGCCATCACCTACAGCTTAAGACCCATCTGTTGAAATCTTACTTTAGCTGTAATCAATATCCATGTTTGCCAAATACTTCAATCACCCTCATGCAGCGTGTAAGTGTGGAAAATCATTGCAATATTTCCACAATCAGATCTGTTTATGTGTGTGGCCTCTAACACTCGCGCGCACGTTTTGTCTTTCGGGTGCTCCGGCAGATGTGAAAGTCACCTCCAAGCAACACATCATTCCTCCGAAGACCTGATTTCTTTTTTTGGGTTTTTAGTAGCCCAATATATCTCTCAACGTTATGTCTAATGCCTGAAAAGCATATTTTTGAGTCATCGGTGCTTCATCCCAAATAATCAGCTGAACTTCTTGCATTAACTCGGCTAACTGTGTGTTTTGTTTTATGCCACATGTGTTATTCTCCATTAATTCAAGCGGTATAACAAATCTGCTATGAGCAGCCTCCCTGCCGGTAGAAGCAATGAAGCAATTCCTGCGATAATTAAAACAAGTATTGTAATTTCTAATTATTTAGTGCTTCTAACACATTATGGAATGTATGGTGCGAATATTAAATGAATTAATAATTTTCTAACAAACGGCACACCAGAGGACGCAACTACAAGCACAATCATTCGTTTTGTATCTTAACCTTGAAATTATAGTCTTGTATAAAAAGGTCTTTCCAATTCCCCCAGGTCCATAGACGAAAAAGAACTTCCCTTTTTGATTATGGACAGATTCAACAACCACTTCATAGATCACTCGTTGTTCGGGGTTAAACAACGAATGAAGCTGTTGATGTTCACTCTTGCTCTTTTTTATATCAAAATCCAAAACCTCTCTGATCAATCAATTGTCCATGTTTGTTAGTAACCTTGGGTCAGGTCGTGGCAAGTCCTGGAAGTCTGATAAAGATCTATCATATTTGTTTAACAACTCTTAAATTTCCAGCAGGCAATAGTTTCGAAGTTGTTCATCCGTCAGTTGTAATTGGGGTTACTTAAAAAGTTTTCGTTTTGTATCTAAGATATCCTCGGATAAATCTTGCCAGTTTTCTTCCCATAGTTTTAGTGGTCTGCTTACATCACAGAACAACAACATGGTAACAAATATGTCCCGTAGTTGTGGCTCCAATGCCCACAAACTTGCTTCTGATATAGCACCCACTCCTTGTCATCGTTGAGTAGGCCATATGCAAAACATGCGTCTTTGAATGTTCCACACAACCTTTTGTTACCGTCATGAGCTCTTCAAAACCTTGAGTTCCCCTAACAACATTCAATAGCATTCTAAGATAATATCGTTCACAGGAAGCTGGGGTTTAATAAACAATCCTGCCAATGCATTTTCTTTGTTTCTTAGGTTTCTAAAGTTTTGATTGTTCATGCCACACATAATTTTTGGGAATTTTAGCATAAGTAAATTCCCTGGCTGCTGGATCGCGCTTGTTCAGCTCGAACCAATCAGTGAACATCATGATATTGATACCATCCCTTTCAAGCAGAGCAGGCAAGACCTCTGAGTCACGCAATGTTATTGTGTTTTGATTTTGTAAGTGGAAATTGAGCTGCATGACCGTTGGGTAAGAGTAGTGGATGTCAAACGAAAATAGACGCCACACTGCTTCACATGGAGCTAAAAACAAAAATTAAGATAATTTTTGATTTCGTCTACCTCCAAAACCTGTTCAGTTGCCATAGCAGTTCCATTTCTAATGTTCTCTTGTATAACAACAGTTGCTCGGTCTGGTCCTTTATTTAAGTACTTAAATAAGTACTTGATTGCCTTTGATCTATCGCACCATTCAACGTTAATGTGTGCGTTGTATTTAAGCTGAAGGTAACGATTGTGAGGGACCATATATTTGTTGTCATATGTGTTTTCCTTTTACGGCAGTCACTTTACTATCCCTTCGACGATAATGAGCATATCCATCTTCATCAATCGTCGTCTTAGCCAGAAAGGATTTAGGGAAATGTTTTGCACATTTTCCATCAATTGTGCATGGAGCATACCTCACATCTTTGCCGCAAGGGACATGCAACATATATTCAGTGACGACTTTGTACCTGTCTGGATCATGTATTGGAGATGGAATCTCAGCCGAGATTATATCATCTATTTGATTGGGTGTCTTGCATTTGTAGTGTTCTTTCAGCCATAGGAGAATATGTGCGTGTGGCAGCCCGCGTTTATGGAATTCTATGACATATACAACTGTAAGGGTAATACAATAGATGTTTTAGTTAATATTCAAAAATATTGAAAAGAATAAGCCTATTGAGGGTATGCTATGGGGTCTGGTACCTACGCGAGAGTCACCGAAGACCTGTTTTTTGTGAGATCATCTAAGAGCTAGGTTAGTTTCATTTTAAACACCCGAGTCCCTACTTCTGGACGGTCATGTGATTTCTGCCCTGGAATATAGGCCAATATTTCTGCAATTTCTGGCCATTTTGGGTTCGAAGTGAATGTCATGAATAGGTTTGGATTGCCATATTCCCGACATAGAGCCATTGCATCTTGGTAGTTATGCATCATATATCTTGGGCTGCCTGTAAAAGTCCTTAGCAAAACAATTCTTTTTCCAAGTCCCGCTGCACTTGTGTCACCTCGTGTAACAGCGTCACATAGATTATGATAGAGATCTACACGCAGCGTGTCTTGATTATTTCTTGTCCATTTCAGCCTTTGTTCTTTAATAGCTGTGAATGTATCCACCAAATATTGCTGAAATAGGTGTCCTCTTCTTAGTAAAGTAGTGCCCTGGTTGTTTCGTTGCTGAATTATGTAACAGTAGTACTCTTTCATTGTTACAAAACCCCGTTTTGTTTTTCTGCTGCCTGTATTTGCTGTGATAAGGTGTCTTTTCATGGAAGCCATCTTCTCCATATGGAAACAACAAAGGGTATTGGAGTGCCATGTATGCTGGATGTAATTCCAAATTACATTTTGGGGGACCATCCACGGTGGTTACAATGATGTCCCTTGTAGGTTCACCGTCGCCAAAATCATTTGTGATCAAAGCAGCCACTTCAAACACGGTAGGCGAGTTGTACTGCCTGGATGTTTTTCTCTCGCTATGTAGCATTAGCTCGAAATTTACCGAATCATTTGAACTGCACCAATCTCGTGCCATTTGAAATGCTTTGGCAACATGACTATAGTGATCCAACATTTGAATCAAGCTTATCACCATCGTTTCGTCCACACTGTCGGTTGTATCCTTATCAATGAAAGTTGACATTCGGTTCCTAACTTCATTTTGTGTATCGAAGAAATAAAGCTGGGCAAATCTAGGCTGAATTCCTTCTTTAGGCAGTAGGGATCCCATCTGATGATAGTTTTGCCCATTTATTCTAAATGTATATGGTGCCATACATGTATTAATTGACTGGTCTATTTTTAGCACCAAAAGATGTGAAGCAAAACATGTTGTTGTATACTCTAATCTGATCCCTAAATTTTGATGTTGCAGGCTCATTATAGTCAAGAAGCTTGTTTAATGGTGGAGGTGTTTCATTGAATTTGGAGAGGAGTACTTTACCGTCTTTACAGCAAATTGTAAAAATTGGATTCAGACCCTTTTTTGATTTCTCGTCTCTCTCTTCATACCACATGATGGCATGGCAGCTACGGCATTGGTGCGAAGGAGGACCCAGGTTATGGTAAACAACAGGTACACCTGACCAAAAAGTAATTTTTTTTGTAAATAGCATCATCATCAATAGGCATCTAAAAATACTAAACTTGCAAGTAGACTGCTATGTTTGGAATGCTGCTATTTTTGGTTTCTGCTTCTTGCTCATATTTAAAATAGCCAATTCAAAGTACTTAGCAAATTAGAGATGTCTAGGTGAGGCTCTAGGTGTAAAATTATCGGCAGATGCGAATGCCTCTCTTTTAGGAGTTTTTAGCCGCACGTGTATGAGTTGGTCATACACGTGCGGCTAACAAAATTACCGGCAGATGTGAATGCCGCTCTTTTTCGAGAGGCATGGAAGTGTCAATTGCCAGCTAGGTATTCTAAGCTGTCGAGTCAAGCAGTCCAATATCTTTGTTACAAAACATATATAAATAAAGGCCACCACAAAAAATAAACGTAACACCAATAGTATCAATAATCCCAAACCATACATGAGTTTTGTAATGTTAAATTCATAAAACCATAGGATCGTAGCCACAATTGGGATCCTGGTTTTTCTTATTTTCCTAACTTCTATTTCATGAGTCCCTCATATTATCCAGGCCTTCACCATGCCTGCTGCGTGTAAGTCGTTGGATCCTTGCTGTCTTTTTCGATCCACTGTCGTCCAGGATATATATAAATGAAGCTCAATAATAGCAACAGAAATGGTATTAATATTCCAAAACCAAACATGAGCTTTATAATGCGTAATTCATAGAACCGTAAGATCCCAGCCACAATTGGGATCCTGGTTTTTTTTCCTACATAACTACTTATGGCCTTCACCATGGGTTCTGCGTGTAATTCTCTGGATCTTAGCCATCTATTCTGATCCACTGCCATCCGCAACGTATCTAAAAGGACAACAATCACTAAGAATTAAGATAAATAAAACCTTGATAATAATAGGACCTAAATAATAAATTCAGGAGTGAAGTGTATGACTGCAGCTAGGTATTCTAGGCTAGTCGCAGTCACACAGTCCAATATCTTCTTGTTACAAAAGATATAATAAATAAAGGAAGGCCTACGGCCACAAAAAAAAATAAACGTAAACAAGACCAAATTGGTATCAATAGATACCAAACCAAACACAGTAGTTTTTGTAATGTTTTAAAATTCATAGATAATACCACTAGATCCCAGCTACAATTGGGATACTGAGATCAGTTATTTTCTTATTTTTCCTAACTTCATTTCATGACGTCCCCTCGTCTATTAATCCAACTGGCACTTACTATAACACCATTCCTGCTGCGTGTAAGTCATTGGAATCCTAGCAGAAATTCCGATCCACTGTCCATCCGATGATTCTCACCAAGTACAACCAAAACATACCTCAATAAAAGATAAAACCTGTTAATATATGTACCAATAATAGAACCCGGTGGGTAAGTGGTAGACTGTCCGTACAAGACTACTCAGTTTTATCCCTCATTCTCTTATCAGAAGTGTCGTACAGCCGTTGTAGTCAACCAATACTTCCTTAGATGAAACCACAACGCCTGAGTCCGCAGACACGAATCTTCTAGGTCAGGAACACATAAAATAATTCCAACATATACAAACTTTTGCCTAAGTACTCATTCTGGAATAATTGCCTGCACTGAACTATGAGTCCAATATGTTTATATTATTGTGTGGGGTAAAATGGTAGAAGTGTCATGACTAGAACACTTTTTTTTGGGTTATCCCTCAACATGTTTTGAATGGTGAAGCTCATCGATGGGTGACTATGATGACCGTTTCAATGAAAGAGGGCTCTTTACTTACACAGCGCATCAGACGTAGCAAGAGAGTTCACTTATAACCCTCCTCCAGCAGATACAGTTTGGATTAATCTTCCAACCACTGAAACTACCCTAAGCGTCTGTCCAAACTTATAGAAGGTGTAGGGATTATCAGAAATCCACCACATTAGTAAGTACCCCTGATCATTGGCTAGATGCGAACGGGCTAAAACTTGAGTAATGCTCATTTTAGTATACAGTACCTGGAGGTATAGGGTAGAACCGTGATATGGAATTGTCAAAAAAGGATAAAACTACACCTCCTCTTCGTCCCCCCCCATGACCACAGATCGGGCACTTTTGTTGATATCAAACACAACATATAACACACACGACTAGCTAAGCGCAGTGTCGACTGCTATAGCAACCCCGAAAATACGCCTTGTACCAGAGAACCAGGTGAACCCAATACCCAGGGGATCCCTCGCAGGCAAGGTAAATGGCACAATTCATTGCATTTTAATTCAGATAGTGTAAACAAAAAACACATCATTACCTTTAAAACGCGACACTTAATATAGCCTTGTTGCATGCTTCACACCAGAATTCCCTAGCCTGTCGGGTTACACCTTTTTTGCACTTATCACCACCACAGGAGGGGTAGTTCCATCCTTTCTTAGTCCAAATATTCTCAATCATTACCTTATAGTGGAAGGTTGCTGACTGGGAACACAAAATCTTTATAAATAGGATGCAATGGGTTAATAGTATAGATGGGGCGTATTGAGATGCAATAGGCATGCTTCATTTTTACGGTTGCGCGCCCAAATAAGCAAATTCTCAAGCGTCCCTTCCTTTGGCTGTGAGTGGTCAACCACCTGAACCTCCTTTTGGTACTCAACACCACTGTCATACATAGTCACAGTAATTGGTAGGGCATGTTAGTTGTTAAAGATGAATGTAAATGATGCAGGGGTGCTTTCGTATTTTTGGCTTTCAATTCTTGCAGAGCGGGGATATCATCATCATCATAAATCAATGTCGATGAGCTACTTGAAAAATAAACCTTATCTGGAAGGTAACAATTAACTTTTAACGTCTTGCGACTAATGTAAAATGTAAATAAGCGCTAAAGGTTATGGTCTCTTACTGTTGTAAGTCTTTGCAGACATTGAGGTTAAAACGATGGGGTACATGCCAACATGTTTTGTTTTCTTCTCAATCAAAACATCTCCCAGACCTCCCTATAGAGTCACCCTAAGTGATTGGCCCCTGTTTTATAAGGTACAAAATTATAACAAAGGTGGCTGTAAGGTATAAGTGCAATAGTTGCAAACAACGGGAGTAACCTTTGATTTGCATGGTAGAAATCCAGTGTCCTTGAACCTGATTTCTGGTAAGTTATCCACCCTACATTAGTTACGTAACCGGTAACATCTGCACGGCAGGGGATTCATTTACTTATGAGTATAAATTAAGACGGAATATGACCAAATATATTACATTCATCAAAGCAAAAACAAATTACCAATCAAATACTTATTGTTTGTAGGTTCAATGCGGTCAAAATCAAGGAGCTGGAAAGGATATCTGAGAAAACCAACAAGCTTGACAGAAGCCTTCCTTATTATTGTATCCCCCATCAAACTCAAGCATCAAGGTATCATACTTTATAACCCGGAACTCATCCTTATTGGGCCGTACAACAAAGTTTTTGATTGAATATATAACCCCTTCTTTTAACCTCAGGAAATTGTGTGCTATGTTTGCCCTGGCTGTGCAGTGCATCATATTCACTACAAAGGCGGGTCTAATTTTTAAAGTTTACTTTGCATCAGAGACGACAAAATCCGTGCTCAAATAACGCCCGGTTACAGCGTTGACATCCCACTTTCGACCAATCATGACAATTATGGTGCCCTTGACATCCACCTCCAGTTGGTCCAAGTACAAATGAGAGGTCATTTGTGAAGCGTCGACCAGGTGTGCAGCCTTGATACCTGATGAAACCTCGGTCATATGTGCAGCCTTGTTATCCGATGTGGTGGGTGCAGCTTTGTTAGACATCTTTTATTATCTTCTATGTCCTTTCAGATATCGGTTACAATGTGGTAGGAACTAAAGCAGTACACATTACATTTATAGATATGAGGGTTTGGGGTTTTGTAACTCCAGGTTGCTATGTATTCTTTAAGGGTTTAACTACTGCAGGTTTAATGCTTTATAACCACATGGGGTTTAACTACTGCAGGTTTAATGCTTTGTGACTACATGGTTGTTTGTATACCTGCGCATTCAATCACCATAAGATTTTTTGTATACCTGCGCAATCACCACATGATTATATGTATACCTGCGCAATGAATACACTGTTGTTACAAAATGATAAGTTATAACTACTGCATGTTTAATGCTTTGTAACCACATGGGGTTTAACTACTGCAGGTTTAATACTTTGTAAGCACATGGTTGTTTGTATACCTGCGCATTCAATCACCATAAGATTTTTTGTATACCTGCGCAATCACCACATGATTATTTGTATATCTGCATAATGAATACACTGCTGTTACAAAATGATAAGTTATAACTACTGCAGGTTTAATGCTTTGTAACCACATGGGGTTTAACTACTACAGGTTTAATGCTTTGCAACCACATGGTTGTTTGTATATCTGCACATTCAATCACCACATGATTTTTTGTATACCTGCGCAATGAATACACTGCTGTTACAAAATGATAAGTTATGTCGATTGTGAAAGAAACACGAAAACTATGATCCGATGGTCTTGGTGAGTCAAACCACATGATAGCCATTTTAGTGAGAGAGAGTAAAGAGAGAAAGTTAAATGTAAAATAAGAAGTATAAAAATGGAAGATACAAAAGACTCAACCCCTCTATGGAAGCCATAGAGGGGTATTTATACCACCACACATTACATAATAATCCTATGTTGACTATACTAGTCCATGTGTGTGGTGATATGGTAAACAATGGTAATTCTGTAAATGTCGTCACGTAAATTGAATTCCTAACAATCTTCCCACATGTGGACCGTATATACAGAAGTACTTTCAATAATGTTCCTTACAAGTACAGAATGATTAAGAACATGAAAACTTTCCATGAAGGCTTTCCAATTATGATGACGGTCTTCTGTGTGTTTGACTTCAATGCTGCACTCAACCTCATGAATATCTTGTGTAACCTTGTAGGAGAAATACTGTAATAGGCACAAATTAAGTAACTCTACATTCTGGTTAAGGAGAAGCGTCTGAATAGCTTCCCTTAATTGTGCCATATGATCTTCATTTAGAGCTTCAAAAGCTTCATCCTCAACATTAGAAATGGAATCAGCTTCCCCCCTATTTCATGCGCATATTCTTGATTTCGATGCTTTTATATGATTCCCCCCAATCTTGCAATCCTTTCTTGAGCAGTTCGTAGCTTTTCTTTACAGACCTTAAAAATAATTAAAGTGCACTAGCAGAATTGGTAGGATACCACATCAATTTTTACTGCTCCTTTAAGAATAAGCTTAGTGAGTGATCGTTTGGGGGTAAAGACATTATCTGGATCAGCAAACTTTCTACTCCGCGTGAATATTCTCTCCACAACGTTTCCCCTTTGGAGATTCAAATTTAATGCATACTAAGTTCTCAAGATATGTTTCCCCAATGTGTCTGAAGAAATACACCCAAGTAACCACCAGTTTTAATGCGCTGATTTACTCTGTGGTTATGACACTTTTGTCTTCCCGGCATGACCTAACTTAAAAAATTTCAAGAAAGAGCTCTATGTCAAGCTTTCGAGCACAAAATACTTCAAGGGTGAAATTACCTCCTTCCCCTTGTTGGTTTTGACACGTCGATTCAGCAAACACCTTGGTCGCACATTTATTGAGTTATTGTAGTGAAGAATAAATTAGCTCAAATTAATCGTGAGAATCAATTGATGACTCAAATCTTTACTCTTAAACTCTCTTCTGGCTATCATTTTACCTATACCATTTTATGGGCTATTTGAATGACCCTGATGGTATAGAACCCAATATACCAAACTTGAGCAAAGGTAGAATTTCTTGTGCTTGTGACTTAAGCTTGCGCTAATGTTGGAAGACAGTGTAGGAATTTTGCTCCTAGCAATCTTAAGTACTCTATAACCCTCCCAATGTATGAGACTTTATCACTCTTACGATTATCCACAAACGTCTTAGCGTGTGACACTGAGTACTACAACGTAACTCCTTTAAGTGATAGTTAACAAGGTCATCAACCATCCACCCCTTGACTGCTGGAAACTAGATAAACCAAGTCTTTAACTTAAATTAAGCTCGAGCAAGTTATCATTGAAAGTCATGCATCTAGCCAACCCCGACTTCAAGATAAAATAAGATCACGCCTTCGTAAAATGCTACTTCACTCTCAAATAAGTGATACCCGATCAACTCCGTAGTCACAAAAGATTAATTCAAAAATCTAGCCTTTAAGTTTCATGAATCTTTATCCATCATAGGTGGACGATTGTCGGCACCCGAAAGAATCGCTTTGTCAGCAAGAGTCGTCATTTGATTGTTACAAAGATTACTTGGTTGATCGGGCGGTGGTAGAAAGAAATTGTGTTTAGTTGAGTGGTTGTTGAGTCTTGAAATAATTCTTAAAACTACACGGGGATTTTACAATTCTCGACAAAACCGGGAAATCAAGTTAGGTTTCACGAGATTTTACAAGTCAAAGAATATAACCGTTTTATTTTGAAATTTGAGTTGATAGGTTATAATTGGAAAGTGACTTGTTTGGTTCTCAAAATTTTGATTGGTTTGGTTGTCAAAGGAAGTAAATCTAGTTAGTGTCAATGGAGTAAACTAGTTTTGGTCACTAGTTCGGTACAAGTGATTACAATACTAGTTCGGTTCTAATTGAAGAAAACTGTTTCGGTTACAACAGAAGACACTAGTTCGGTTTCAAATGAAGAGGGATAGTTCGAGTTCCAATGAAGAAAAACTAGTTCGGTCATAACTAAAATCAACTAGTTCGTTCCAGCTAATAACAATCTCGTTCGGTTCCAATTCTTGCTATTAACAACTCGGTTCGTTCCAACTAAACATCAACTGTTCGGTTTCACACAACCAACTAGTTCGGTTAACTAGGTCGGTTCTATCTCCAAGGACCACCCCCCCCCCAACCCCCCCCCCCCCCCCCCCCCCCCCCCCCCCCACCCCCCACCCCACCCCCCCGAAACCTTGTTCATGGTACCAACTAAAGAAAAAAACTAGTTCGGTTTAAAACTACTATCATCTTGTTCGGTTCCAACTAATAACAACTCGTTTGGTTCCAACTAAAATCAACTCGTTCGGTTTCCACACAAACCAACTAGTTCGGTTCAACTAGTTCGGTTAACTAGTTCGGTTCTAACTCAAGAAAATTAGCGGGGGGGGGGGGGGATTCAAACTAAAGGAAAATAGTTCGGTTCAAACTAAATAATCATCTGGGTAACACCCCAAATTGGGTCGCAGCGGAATAAGGGTCCGGGGCGTGTTACTTCAAGATCAATAGACAAGATATATAAGATGGACACAAAAAGTGTTTAAATAATACATTGGATTTAATTGAAAGACTTAATACAAATAAGCATATAGAATTTATTGTTCATTGTTGAATAATTACAAAAGTTTACAATACGTTCCCAAAAAATTGATGCACTTAAATCTTTAAGCGTGCACAATCCAAAATGGAACCCTAACTTGCTATACTACCTGGCATTACCATGCCTATGATCTCCTGTAAACAATTGCTTAAAAAAGTCAAACATTTATTGTTGGTGAATTCATAAGTTTGATAAATATCATGATGGGCAGGACCGAAAGGTCTTTTAGTGATAATGCAACACATGCAGATCTCCCAAAAACGAGATTACATTTACACTAAGCTCGTGACCGGAAGCTTCGACGATCTTTCTTGCAATTAATACTTATATTGCTAATTTCGCCGATTAGCTGGGTTCAACCCGTAAAACATCTTAAATTCGACATGCTATAACGTTCGTTCACGGTTGATAGCTAATCACCCGACGGGGAGGTGTTTCCCGAATAGATATATAAATATCATTCGCGCTACATAATGTACGCTCACATAATGTAATTCCCAACTACATATATGCAATTGACAGTTCATGATAATGGGCTTAATTGGGTTATCGCTACTTAGGCAAACATGTAATCAATGCAAAAATGTTTACTTGCGTCCAATTTGTAAAACAAAGCATGTTTCCACCCCAGATAATAGTAAATCAGTAAAACTGTAAAAAGTGTGGGGCTATGAACTCACCTTGAGTTCAGATAATCCAAATACCGCAGATAAAGCGTCACGTAAAAGATCGAATGCAACCTAAATTATCATAGGTCGGATAAGTACCAAGTACTTGAATCTAATCTTATAGTTGTTACCTCGTACTATCGTTCGGGCTATCATAATTAAAGAGGTCATGACATGACGTTCGAGGAGTTAGGACACTTTAAATCGTAAATCCAACAACTCGTCGAAACGCCATCCGAAGAGGCCTCATTATGAAACTCCCTAGTAATATAGTACTTTGATAACCACATAATATTCTATATAGCTCAATCACCAACTAATGGTTTTGGAAAAATTGTGTTTAATAAGTTAAAACGTTTATAATTACCGTTTAGTAAAACTGGCGTAACTTTCGCGTTTTAAACCCGATTCTCGCGTTTCTTATGTCCATCTTTTCGTATTAAGACGGGTTATCGATATTTGACATTTTCATAAATTTTCTCCCCTGATGAACAGTAACTTTTACTGTTCATGACAGACGTGTGTTTCTATAAAATTCGTATTTGTCGTCGTAAAACCCGTAAATGTCGTATTTTATTCGTTATAGCTCCGTTTTTAATGATTCTTTCGAGGACGTTCTCGTATTTGAAAGTTCTATATTTTTATGAGGTTTACAAAAATATAACTTTCTGTCATGAATAGTAACTTTTATAAAAATAGTTTTATAAAAGTATTAATTGTCGTAAACTCGCGAAATTCATAACTCGTTCGTTATTAATTGAAAAATTACGATTCTTATCATTTTGGAATCCTAAAAATATGTATTATTTATTAAAAATATCAAACCTGTGTTTCTAATTTTTATAAATATGTTTTTATAAAAATTTACTTACGACTTCGTTTATTAACGTATAACTCGTTTTTAACGTAACTTTTTCGTTATTAATCCGTTTAACAAGTTTCTTACCTTTTCGGAATCGTCGTGAAATGTATTATCTTATAAAAATATAAAATAAGTATATTTTTATAGCACTTTGGGACAGAATGTTTGCATGACATTCTTAAGTTCATTTTTGGCTTTGTTTTTATATTTTACCACTTTATACTTTTTACTACAAGTCTTATACTTTATATATATCATATATCATATGTATATTATGTCCATAATCCCATCAAAGTCATTTTGTCCAAGATCATCATATGATCCAAGTTATTATCTTTCTCATAGTAATCTTAATCTTTCTTACTTAAATTTTAATTAAAAGTTTACATATGATTTTTTATACTTAAACCAAGATTGTTACTAGATTATATTTCCTTTATTTTACTGTTATTAAACATCATAATATGTGAGAAAATGTACAAAATCATAATCACAAGAAAAATTATATTTTTCATGTTCAAAAGTATTCCTAATGGTGATTTCACTAAATAGCACATCATATTTATAAAAACTCATAACATGAAAGCATAAAGGTTTAAAATAGACCTTATGATAAATGAGGATGATGATAAACTAGTGCTAAACCCTTGTTTAGCCACAAAACCAAAGCTTGCACAATAAACCCTTATTTTCTTAGCCAAAAACCCTAACTTCCTTTTTCTTGATTATAACTTGCAAATGGTGATTCAATGGTTGGAAACACCTTAGAATGACTTATAATGGATGTGTATAAGTGTGAATGGGTTGTATAAAAATTGCTATGGATTTGGTTGCATGCATGCTTGATGCCGTGAGCTAAAGGGAGCCAAAAAGGGGATGTTTGTTGAATTTTTAGCTAAGAGTTTATGTATATGTGTTATATCTTTCATGAATACATGTATATAAAGAGTAAGTCTAGTCAAAGGACAAGGTATGGTGCATAAATGAAATAAAGTTTGTTTTATAAACGTATCTTTGAACGTTTACTGGGACTCGTGTGCATGTATTATGAAGTAGCACCTTAATCGTTGTATTCCGCTGCGTATCACATTTTGGGGGTGTTACAGCTTAACTCTAAGGTTTCATCAGAAGTATCACCAGAAGTAATTTGAAAAGGGTTATGATCATAGCTTTCATCAAAGGTAGCTTGAAAAGGGTTATGATCAGAGCTTTCATCAGAAGTAGTTTGCCCTGGGAAATAATCGTAGCTTGTGTCTGATTCAATAATTATGACATCTGTAAATAAGATATGATTGGTAGGTAAACTTAGTTTCAAATTCAGGTTACTTCCTAAGCTACATTAACCTTAAAGGGGTGTTTGGCTGAAATCAGTTTGTTTCCTAAACTTAGTTTCCAAATGTACATTGGTTCAATTCAGCTTATTTCATAACTTAGTTTCCTAAAGGGATGTTTGGATCAAATCAACTGTTTCCTAAACGGATGTTTGGCTTTAATCAACTGTTTTGTAAACTTAGTTTACTAAGGTATAAACTTTGGTTCCCTATTACTATATAGAGTAAATTAGCACCCCTAACAGTCTAATACGAATGAAATATGTTCAAAACAACATTTACCTCTTTCCATCGCCATTTTCTCTTTTCCCTTGTTAATATGCATTATCTGTTTTTCCTTGTTAAGATGTTGTCTAGCTTTCTCAATCCTCTTTTCAAGAAGGTATTGAATCTTCATTTGTGTTACCTTTCTTTTGTCATCTACACATAAAGCAAACACTCAATACATAAGCCACAACTAAAATGATGGGTAAAATAACATAATAAGAACAAATGGCGAAACGGGTCAATGAAATAGCATCATCAACCTGCCAGTTACTCCCATACTTACACTTACATTTCACACGCTTCTGTTTCTCCCACTCTCTTTTCAATAAATCATCGAGTATGTGATCAGCTATAGCATCATGAACCTGCCAGTTACTCCCATACATGTGTAAAACATAATCGATCATGTCATCCTTTACTACAAACTTGTTCAAGTCCATAGCTTTCCAGGAATCTGCCATTGATATGAAGTTTGATCTAGGGTTTGTTTGAGTTTTGGGAGTGAATAGCAAGTTTTGGTAATGAGCATTAAATGGAGTGTGTTTGGAAAGTTTTCTAAATGGAGTGAAGAGTCAGGTTTGTTGGGGAAACACTGAGTCAACACTCATTTAAATGGGAAAAGACTTCAATACCTAGGGACTATTCATGCAATTTTTTGTAAACAATAAAGACTGATGATGCAATTTAGTATTTTGTACCCAGACTTAAATGATGGTATGCTGTTACGACGGCGCTTCATTTTCTACTTGCAATGATGACATCTCAGCTCCTATGCACGACAATCGATAATTTGATTTAATTATTTATAGGGCAATGCACACTTATTTCCTCTTACATATATATCTAAACTGTTTACCTTAAATTTTAATCAATGGTCACTTTTGAGGTTTTGGATGAACTTATGGAGATTACCGGTTCAACAGAGTTACATAACCGTATGCGGTTTTGGTTTGTGCAAGAGATTGCCGAAGAAGAAGGTTTGCTAAAATTTCTCCGCGATCGCTGTGATGACTTGAGGAGGAAAAACGTCAGGCGCCGTGTGTTGATTCGTGAGATGGATGGTTTGGGAGAACGTGGGGTGGCTGTTGATTCTTTGGAGTCTTTGAAACAAACTCACGCTAGAGAAACCGCTAAGCTTGCCGCTTTGACAGATGCGATTACTGAATCTCTGTCTGGTATCCATGAGAAGGAACGACATGTGGCTAAATTGGATTTAAATGATTAGGTTTTCATAGGTAACGAGTAGTTAGTCACTTTTTGTTTTGTTGATGGTTGAATGTAATGACTTATATATCTTATGGCTATATATTCTATCTTTTGAAGATGTAAAAATATTTTTAATCAAGTCTTTTGATTTATGCATGATGTTGTTATTTATGTCATTTCTCGTGTTAGTGATATACAGTAAATGATATAGATTTTAGGTAAGTTTGAGTCGTAGGGAAAAAAATGCCGGACTTGATGGATTATGGCGGGAGTGAGGGAGGAAGAAAGGCCTCACAGGGACCAACCGCGCAATAGGAAAAAGACAAAATAAAGGAACAGTGAATGTTACTGTATTAACAAAGAGGTCAGGGACCAACGACGCAACACGAAATAATAGTGAAATGACGCTACTGCCCTTCAAGAAAAAGGCGACGTGGCAAGGATAACGACGGAGATAACCGTCGTTACCCATAACGGAGTGCCAGACTTGTTACTACTTTCACGTTAAGTTCTCTTCTAGCAGTGAACACAATCTCGTTAGTAAAACGTCACGTTTCACTTTGTTCTGTCTCCAACACTGCAATATCCCGAGTGCTATACCTCTAAGTCCACTTTTAGAAGACTAGCACTCGTCGGAGGTAGTCAAATTTGATTGTACACCCCTTCCTCGTGAGCTGTCTTTATATCTTACATTAAAGTGTATCAATTCCCAAACCTGTCAAACTTTGGATGACTATTTTGTACCAACTCTTTTTAATTTTAATATAATTATAAAATACCTACAATAATATAATAATTTCCCCCCCCACCCCCCCCCCCCCCCCCCCCCCCTCCCCCCGCCCCTTTTCTCTAAATTATTAATTAATCCCTCCCCCCACCTCCTCACCCCAACCGCACGCTTAGATATATACTAGACTTTTTCTCGCAAAAGTTAATTTATAAAGCAACTAAATATTATGGAAACACATAATTGTTAGGTAAGGGTAAAGTAGTAATTAGACTATTTATTTATGAAATGAAAGAAACTCACACGCATTTTGTCCAGGCTCTATGCTTTATTCCCTAAAACAAGACTTTGAAATTTCCATCAGAACGTGTATTACAACATAGGATAAAAAAGAAACGAAACCCCTATGGAGCATTTTCTAGTCTACTACTCAAACAGCAACGCGTGTAATTCCTTATAAAATTTTTAATATATTAAAATTTTTACCTCTAGCAATTGGTAATGTCTCCACTCAGAAATATTTTATTCTCGGGTATGTGCAATCGTGCAAAGCATCCCTCTATCTAAACAGAACCAGGAATGTCGCGACACATGTCGTTCTTGTCTCCCCTCATGGATGACCACCACGTGGATTCCGATTAGGGCTAAGTGGATCGTCGTTCTATGGGTGACACAAAGACCCTATAATGCATCCCTAGAAAAATTACCTAGTCAAATTATTCTACCAAATGGACCAAGTTCATTTCCCACTCCTAACTAGAGGGTCATCAAAGCGACCACAATCGCGTCTGACTGGCGTATTCTGTCGCTGTTTGTCAGATCTTATTCTCGCGCTAATATATGTGAGTCGTGTGAGTCCCTCCGGTAGTATTTGTGATTACTGAATAGAGAATGACTTAGATAAGTCTCGAAGTTTGTTCCCTGTACCGATCGTGTGATAAAACCACCCAACCATTTATGAAAACTTTTAACAATCACTCCAATGTCTTCTTAGATATGTTCACTCAACATATTTTTGCAGGATCTAACACTGTACAACAGACTTTAGTATAATAAATCACAAAACAGAGTGTCGTAAGTGCATAAATCCTCAAAAGAATATATAAAGACGCGTATCCAATCAGATGTATATAAGTCTCGGGATATCATGTAATAGCTCAAGAGAACCTTTGAGTGCTGTGGCAGAACTATATCTGTGATACTCAGGCTCGCCCTTATATTTTGAAGGAGTGACATTCCGAACACTGGGCGCATATATGAGCTCCACCTACGCGTGTGAACGATGTTTGAATCGATCTCTCACACACGTGCGGTAGTATTCGATGCTACTATCTTTGATGTACACTCTCTGCACATCCTGACTCGATACCTATCGTTTGAGCACACGATGCGCACTTGGGCTCTCAATGATCTCAGACACAGCACGCTTCACTGATAAAGATAAAACTGACAAGTAAATTTGTATCGTTCTACCAGACTATCTGTCTAGATATTGATAGTGTTAGCTATGCTGTCTGTCTCTTTCGCGCAAGCTCGTACTAGCCGCTACAGAAATCAAAAATCTCGTTGCTAGATTTTATAGTGCACAAGCTGATGGGGTATGAACACACGCTGGGATATTCGCATGATCATTCGCGTGTAAATGCGATGTATCCTCCTGTAACTCAAAATCATCTGTTAAAAACTTCTTATCATGTACTGCATAGAATCTCGTGTTATCTTTCGTCAATGCTGCTACTCTGTATGTCTGATATAACTAAGGCTCATCTCGCTAATGTCAGAACTTCATATAATAGTCAAGTATTTGAAGTTCTCCGCGCGTTGGGCAGATGTACTCAGATCTTTTGTAACTGCGCTCAATGTCTGTTGACTGGTTGAAATTGTAGTATGCGTGATATTTAGCTCGCGTCTTTATAGCTATGAGAAGGACTGATTGATAGAGAAGACGCGAAATAATGAAGTGACGATAGGAATGTGTATGCTCAGAAACTGTGGGTTTGGGGTTTGGATATGAGCTGTGTATCCAGAGAGCTAGAGTCTCGCAAGTGTAGCAGGTGAGTGCGTCAGCCAATTTTCGAAAATCGCTGCGCAGCGGATTGATGCAAGAGGTAAGAGAGCAATATTGCTGTTTGTGCTGGGTGTGAGAATAGGCTGTTGGTATGTCTGCACGCGGCACCCATCTTCATTTGGAGATACATGGATGTAGCTAGTTGTGACGGTTCCACAGAGAGCACATCATGGACAATAGAAGACATAGACTCGTAGCCCCGGTATTGGTTATGGGCAATATAATGCGGATGTGTTGTCTCGTCGACAGAGCGTTGAGATTCGTCATAGAGATGATGAGATGATCATCTTAAAGCCTCGCATACACTCGAAGAGAGAGAAAAATAGACAGTGTAGCATCGATGATGCAACAGAGTGAGATAGATAAAGTAGCACATCATTGAGCAGATGTATTTGTATGTACATCAGTTGTGCTACGTCGGCGTGTCCTGCACTCACAGCTGGGTGGTAAGCTGACGTGTCTTTGTTGTAGCGCGGCCTCAGATCGACAGTGTGTTCTTTGTAAAGATGATGACGCGGTAGTTAGTCACGTCTAGGATGGTGGTGAGTGTGATGCTGCTGAAGTGAGTGGCTGGTCGAGTGTGGAATTGTGTGTTCTGTCGCAGAAGATTCAGTATAAGTAGGTTGAGTAGAGTGGCGTTTGCGGGACAAATGCTGTCCGTGTTTTACTATTGGACTGTAATAAATGTATTGAGAAGAAAATGGGATGAGGTTTTGCCTTGTTGGAAAGTTTTGTGTTGTGGGAGGCTTTAAGATGGATCATCATACCATGTCTGGTTACACAGTGCGTGAGAAATTGAATTATTGAAACACTGCAGTATATTGGCTGTGAAACCACGTAGTACACTTTTGCGCCAAATGAAGCTCGGGGTTGTGCTGGATACATCAAAGTAAGACAGACGATATGTCTAGGGATCATTGTGTACTTAAGAAATTGTCATATAAATGTAGGTAATAGGCTTATCCATAAACCCCAAATCCTCCTTTTTACACAATATATTCAATCACATCTGCAGTAGACCATAATTTTGTTATAGAGCAATTTAATACGTAATAGATGTAAGTATACCCCTAAAGAAGTTTGAACGTGAATAGAACTTCAAATACCTTGACTAGATGTAAGATTACTTAAAATGAAGGAGAAGTAAGTAAAAAAGTAGCAAATGAAAGATTAAAAGGAAGGTTAGATGTTTTTTATGATTTTGATTATGGGAAATCGTGAGAAGTCAGGTGTTGCCTTTTGATTATAATGAAGGTAAACGATTTTTGATTTTGAGCCGGGCGAAATCTATGCATTAATTAAGAGACAGAAACTCTTTTATTGTTTCACTCAGAGAGCAGCGAGAGAGTGTGAGCAAGGATGTAACTACAGGTGACTTAGTTGTATGGTGATAGTACTTGAGTATATATCTCAGGAAGAATGTTGGAAACGATCAGACTTTTAGCGAACTCGAGCCCAAGGTCAAGTCATCATACAACTTGTTTAGTAACGAGCTCAAAGCCGAGCTTTAGATATCCAACATAAACAAGCTTTTACATGTATAAGATATAAGATATTGTTTATGCATTGTATGTAAAACGTGATTTGGGTCGGATGATGATGATCGTATGTTTGGTTTTTCACGCTCGGTAAGGACCCCGAGATAAGATCAATGATCTGAGTCTGAGGGGTAACACTCCCATCACAATAGGGGAAGCTGTTGTGATCCGTTGCTGCGCGTGGCGTGCCGATTTAGATGAGCAATGAGTAAGCTTTCAGTCTTAGGGTGGAAATGACTTGGTCCATTTGGTGAAATTTGACTAGGTATTTGTAGGGATGCATTTAGGGTTTTGTGTCACCCATGAACGCGATCCACTAGCCCAAAACGATCCACGTGGTGGTCATCCATGAGGGGAGACAAGAAGACAAGTGTCTAGCGACATTCTTGTTTTTTTGTTTAGATAGAGGGATTGTTTTGCATCGATATGCACCTACCCCGAATTAATATTTGTGGCTATTTACCTCTTGCTCGAATAATTGGATAATAGCGCGCGTATTTGCTGTTGTCGTAGACTAGAAAGATGCAGTCAAGGGGTTCTTTCTTTTTTATCCTATTTGGATACACGTGTCATACAAACATCAACACCCAAATTATATAAATAATAGTTCCTCAAGTTAACTTTGTGAGGAGAATCAATGTTTATCTACACTATATTTAAAAAAAAGGCAAAAATAGTCCCTTAAGTTAACTTTAGTTTTGGAAACAGTTCTTAATAAATTTCAAAATTCATTCCTATCGTTAAATGTGATAGCAGCAACAGTACTATCCGTCAAATACAATTGGGTAAATTACACTGTTGGTCCCCAAAGTCCACCCCGTTTGCCCGTTTGGTCTCTAGATAACGGGGACTCTCATATGGGGTCCCTATTTGACAATGTAGTTACCCGTTTGGTCCCTGGCACTCCGTTATGGGTCGTTATCCTTGCCACGTCGCCTTTTTCTTGAAGGACAGTAGCGTCATTTCACTATTATTTCGTGTTGCGTCGTTGGTCCCTGACCTCTTTGTTAATACAGTAACATTCACTGTTCCTTTATTTTGTCTTTTTCCTATTGCGCGGTTGGTCCCTGTGAGGCCTTTCATCCTCCCTCACTCCTGTCATAATCCATCAAGTCCGGCATTTTTCCCTACGACTCAAACTTACCTAAAATCTATATCATTTACTGTATATCACTAACACGAGAAATGACATAAACAACACATCATGCATAAATCAAAAGACTTGATTAAAAATAATTTTACATCTTCAAAAGATAAGATATACAGCCATAAGATATATAAGTCATTACATTCAACCATCAACAAAACAAAAAGTGACTAACTACTCGTTACCTATGAAAACCTAATCATTTAAATCCAATTTAGCCACATGACGTTCCTTCTCATGGATACCAGCCAGAGATTCAGCAATCGCATCTGTCAAAGCGGCAAGCTTTGCGGTTTCTCTAGCGTGAGTTTGTTTCAAAGACTCCAAAGAATCAACAGCCACCCCACGTTCTCCTAAAGCCTCCATCTCACGAATCAACACACGGCGCCTGACGTTTTTCCTCCTCACGTCATCACAACGATCGCGAAGAAATTTTAGCAAACATTCTTCTTCAACAATCTCTTGCATAAACCAAAACCGCATACGCTTATGTAACTCGGTTGAACCGGTAATCTTCATAAGTTCATCCAAAACCTTGTAAGTGACCATTGATTAAAATTTAAGTTAAACATTTTAGATGTATATGTGAGACGAAATGAGTGTGCATTACCCTATAAATAATTAAATCAAACTATCGATTGTCATGCATAAGAGCTGAGATGTCATCATTGCAGAAGCTGTCATCATTTGGGCAAGTAAAAATTAAGGCGTCGCCGTAACAACATACCATCATTTAAGTCTGGGTACAAAATACTAAATTGCATCATCAGTCTTTATTGTTTACAAAAAATTACATAAATAGTCCCTATGTATTGAAGTCTTTTCCCATTTAAACGAGTGTTGACTCCGTGTTTCCCCTACAAACCTACTCGTCTTCACTCTATTTAGAAAACTTCCAAACACACTTAGCACTCATTTAAACTCTCGAAAACACCTAACCAAAAACTTGTCAATTCACATCCAAAAACCCAAAGAAACCCTAGATCAAAGTTCATATCAATGGAAAATTCCTGGAAAACTATGGACTTGATTAAGTTTGTAGTAAATGATGACATGATCAATCATGTTTTACACAAGTATAGGACTAACTGGCAGGTTCATGATGTTATAGTTGATGACATACTCGATGATTTATTAAAAAGAGAGTGGGAGAAACAGAAGCGTATGAAATGTAAAGTGTGAGTATGGAAGTAACTGGCAGGTTGATAATGCTATTTCATTGACCCGTTTTGCCATTTGTTCTTATTATGTTATTTTACCCATCATTTTAGTTGTGGCTTATGTATTGAGTGTTTGCTTTATGTGTAGATGACAAAAGAAAGGTAACACAAATGAAGATTCAATACCTTCTTGAAAAGAGAACTGAGAAAGCTGGACAACATCTTAACAAAGAAAAACAGATGATGCATATTAACAAGGGAAAAGAGAAAATGGTGATGGAAAGAGGTAAATGTTGTTTTGAGCATATTTCATTTGTATTAGACTGTTAGGGATGCTAATTTACTTTATATAGTAATAGGGAACCAAAGTTTATACCTTAGTAAACTAAGTTTACAAAACAGTTAATTAAAGCCAAACATCCGTTTAGGAAACAATTGATTTGATCCAAACATCCCTTTAAGAAACTAAGTTATGAAATAAGCTGAATTGAACCAATGTACATTTGGAAACTAAGTTTAGGAAACAAGCTGATTTCAGCCAAACACCCCTTTAAGGTTAATGTAGCTTAGGAAGTAACCTGAATTTGAAACTAAGTTTACCTACCAATCATATCTTATTTACAAATGTCATAATTATTGAATCAGACACAAGCTATGATTATTTCCCAGGGCAAACTACCTCTGATGAAAGCTCTGATCATAACCCTTTTCAAGCTACCTTTGATGAAAGCTATGATCATAACCCTTTTCAAATTACTTCTGGCAATACTTCTGATGATACCTTAAAGTCAAGCTGTAACACCCCCAAAAATGTGATACGCAACGGAATACAACGATTAATGTGCTACTACATAATACATGCACATGAGTCCCAGTAAACATTCAAAGATACGTTTATAAAAAAACTTTATTTCATTTATAAGAATGATCAGAGTTACATAGGTCCCAATACCATCATAGAAATTATTTCTAAAAGTCACAACACGACTTGATTTCTAAAACACTTGTTTAGTTTATGACACAACTTCACCGAGACACCGTCCTTGATATCCGCGTTCCGTCCCATCCAGCCATCAACAGCAATTAACCTGAGATACATGCTTAAAAACGTCAACAAAACGTTGAGTGAATTCATAGAGTTTACAAATAATAGTTAGAACGCATAATTTGGTTCAACAAAGCGTATAACGTTGGCTCGTAAGTCAAGTTATAAAAATAGTGATTTCCAACTAAAGAGCCCGTGTACCGAAACTTAACACATTCATCCCGTAGGACGAAATTATGTCCGAGAAGTATGCCACTTCTCCTAATACTAACTACAAAATGTCCGTTTGACAGGGTGGTCCCAACGGATTCAAACCCCGGACAGGGTTGTCAAACCCAATAGATCTATTTAATGCATTAGCGCTTACCAACACATGGTAACTAACAGTCACACAGAAAAAGGCATATACTCAGTAGTGAAGGAATCATATTCAAGTATCAAAGACAGTTTGCGTTCAATTTCACAAAACAAGCAATGTATCCCCCTCGCGGAGTTAAAAACATTGAAAACTTTAAAAGCGAGGCTACGAACTCACCTTGATCAAAAGCCAAAGATCAAATAATCAAAACAATCCACGAAAAGTCGATGAACACGATCACGACCTATAAATTACGTCGCTCGATTACTATACCGAAAATTATAATCAACAATGCGTACATCGTATCAGCAAATCATATATATAGTATATATATGTATTCATACATGTGATGAGAAATCCACTTGCGCCTTAGATCCTAAAACCCCACGATATTAGGTTACGATCGGTCTTTTATTTACATCATACATTGCTTAATCGAATTCTTTCTATTTTAGGAAAGTTGCTATTTTTGGAAAGTTATCATATTTAGTAAGTCTCGACACTTAATTATAGTTATAAAATTATTTATTTACTTTGTCATACTTCCGACATCCAACCCGGTTACTAATTATCCGTAACAAGGTTACGTTCGCGTATTATCAAAAGTTACTACTATATTTAGACTTTATGTTTTTAGACCCGACTGACGGTCTCAAAATAATTACTTACAGTAGTATATTAATCGATATTATCTTCACAACACGTTAAAGTTTATTAAAGTCTTCTTTGACTTTTATAAAATATATTTATTTTCTAAGTCTGACCCGACTAAAACGACCCACTAGATCACCTTTTCACAACTCGGACATAAAAGAGATTTTATGTGAAACGATATTCCGGACAACTTTTTAGTTTTAGTCGAGACCTGAAACTCGACAGAAAATGACCAAAACGCCCCTGCAAGAATCTGCTGTAACTTGTATTTTTAATAAAAACGCAGCAGTTTGACCATCGGTTTTGACCCGCTATATCACAATTTCGTGACTTTGACCAAAAAGAGACTTTATTTTAAACGTCATTCCGGACAACTTTCGTGTTTCGCCGGAAGGCCGAAACGGACTCGAAAGTGCCCAAAATGGCTGTCGAAAATCAGATCAAAATGTTTATTTCTCAAAATAGCTGTTGGAAACCTTTTAAGTTTTCAAATCTTGTTTTCGCCATAACTTCTTCGTTATAAGGAGTTAGAAGCTCCGTTTTATATCAAAACGATCGTCTAGGAAAGCTTTATCATACTTTGATGTCCAAAATCAAATTTCATAAAATCTCGACCCTCGTTTACCATGCTAAAGTTTCTGCACAAAATGTACTTTTTGTAAATCACGCCAAAATCCATTTTTGACCAAAAATCTCACTTACGGCACATCTAATATGGCCTATAATTTATACTTAACTCACTCAATCATTTTATAACATCAACTAGCTAATCGGCGCAAGATCTTATTGATTCCATCACATGCAACGACTAATATCAAATCGAACGAATAAAACAAACAAAACAAAGTATAAAAGAATGCTCACAATGCTATACGGAGCAAGATCGGAAAAATAAAAGTGTCGGGTCGTTCTCCTTGTGTCTTAGCCGCGGCTCACATAGAACACACCCTTTGTGTCTTTGCTCGGTTCGAACCCACGACAAATAAACCACCCCCCTTTGAAATCAAAACTCCCTCCAATACATTTATTAATCTTTTGTTTATCCAAAAATCAACACATGTATAATCCTTAATGCATGTGCTTTATATCACTTTAGATGATTAATTTAATACCATCTAAACAAGATTCATGAGCTAGAAAAATCAAAACACCAAAGGTGTGGTGTTTGGGTTTCGGTTCGAACACAAGGAAGGGAAGGAGCAAGAAAACAATTTTTCTACTTATCCCCATTATCTTGGATAATGATTTAGTTAATGTTTATGAGAGGTTTGAAGATTAGGAAGAAAAATTATTTTTCCTGGTGTTGTTGTTGTACCCGGTCGAACTGAGAGCACAAGAGAAAAAAAGGCAACTAGGTGCTTCTATGTGTGAAGTGATTATGTTTATACACAAGAAACAATCATTGCTACTTGGGAAAATAAGTTTTGGTTTGTGTGTTGCTTGTTAGGGTCGGCAGCTACAAGGGCTAGGGGAGCCCCATCATATAATTTTTTTTTAAATTATTACTTGTAATTTCCTTTGTAGCAATTAAATAAAAAGTGACATTTGTAGATAATTTAAATAAAATTGTAAACATTAAAAGCGGGTTTGGCCACGAGACAAGGAACAAAGACGACAAGGTTCGAAAAATTATAATTTACGATCAATAAAATAATAACGAGACGCGTCGTAGATTTTTACGATACTCAAAACGATTAACGAACGCGCGGTCAAACGGTGACTCGCGAAACGTAAAAAATAAATATTTTTAAATTTCTTTTCGTAATAAGATACGAAAATAATTATTTATGACAAATAAAAATTTAAATGCCGACGTTTGCTCACACGAATTTATAAAATAATGATTATGACGTCGAATTCGCGATCGTCATACGCGTCGTGAAACTCGGGTTGTTACATTCCACCCACCTTAAGGGAGCACCGTCCCGGTGCTCATCCTTTCTTACTCGTCCTACTTTCTTTTCATGGTGAGACGGCTTCCTTACGATTGCCTGGTCTCACGTGCTCGAACGCAAAAATTACACGATATAATACTCGCTCCGACTATTCAGGATGGAAAGTCAATAAAACATAATGGTAATTCATACCAACAAAATCAAAAATATATTTACAATCGCTCTTATTATAAGAGACAAAATACGCCGCGGATTTTTATCCGAGGAAAAACTTAAATCACGCCGCTCTTAAAAGAAAATCTTTAAAACGAAAGATCGATCCAAACTTGGTTGGTGATCATAATAATAACAAAACAAACAAACGTCGCGAATCAAAACCAAAACATACGTCATTATCCGAAACCAAATACCCATCAATACTCAAACCAAAATACACATGTCGCCCTCGCGGTCTCATTTAATAATGCCCTACCGGTTGCGAAAAATATTCCGGAGTACATACGACCCCATCAACGCATTATAGCACCAACATATAAAATCTCATATTCAATTAAGCACATATTTGCCTATTCGTCACTTTAAAATGACTCTATATTTATACCTAACTTATCATCACGCTTAGCAATAATCATGCCTGTTTTCTATAAGTTTTAGCAAAACATCTGTGCTTACTTATCAGGAAGCCTCAGCAATGGCTATGCTCATCACGCGGTCCATACCCAACCGGCTAGATTGCTCATTACACCTGGCTTGCCGGATGGCCAAGCCTTTTGGTAATGATCTCGACTAACTCACGGTTAGATTTTTGCCTACCATAGCCAAGCTTGCGGGTTGACATCCCACGATTGACAATGGATTATCAGGCTTGCGTACCTCTCACATCGACCTTCATCTTCATTTGGGTAGGGACACCCATTCACTCACGTCCTAAGCCATATCTCGGCAAAATGAAAGCGTCCAATACGCTTGCTACCATTCAAGAGCACATATCACATAAGGCACATAGAGCACATAATTCAGCGGCAATAATTCCGTAAAAGCACATATTGTCAAAAGACAAATAAAAAACAATCAAGAAAACAATTGAGCATCATGGGCTCATTGCTCGTTCGACGAAAATCAAAGATTCCAACGTTTTCACATGGCGACTAGCACAATCGGCTTGGTCCCAATACATAGCGTAATATCTCCGATGAATCAAATCACCGAATCAAATAATCACTCACATTCCTAATTTTGATACCGTTCGACTTGCGGCGTTAGCTACTTTGGATGTTCCTCCAATAATGGAAACGGACGTTGCTATTTAGCTAGAATCTTAATCAATTTGCAACTCTTTACGCCCTTGGGTCGTCACGTCCCAGGACTGTAAAGGTTGGGATGTGCCGAGACGAAAGTCGCTACATGGGATGATCTCGCCTTCAAACTCATTATTCTCGGGAGGAACGTGAAGCATAGTATTTTGCAAAACGTTGATCCATGGTTGAAATTCAAAATAGCACATTCACCTAAGATATAATAATTGTCGGGAGTGAAGGTTCACAAATTGCAAGTATGAGTAGTGTTAGCATCTTAACTGATATTTAGCGGTGATTTCATTTTAAGCTTAGTTTGGAGCAAGTGAAAAGTCGGGGACGATGAATTTATCCTTTTTGGGGCATTCTCGGATCGAAATGCATCTTGTTCTATGATCCCTAACGGTTATGGAAATAACGAAAGTCAGAATATTCTAGGTAGTTTTATATAAAAAAAAGGAAAAAAAATCATAAAAATGGAAAAAGTTTTGAAAAATGGGAAAATGGGGTGTTTTAAAGCTTGTGATTTCTTAACTCTCCCCACAAAAGTCTTTGCTACTTTTTCAAAGATTTAGTTTGGGGAAGTTTTGAGGTATTTGGTTTTAGAGCATATAATATTGCGTGAGGACACGGCAATCACTTAGTTTGGGGAATTTTGATATGTGAGAAATCACATATCCTTATTATATCCAAAATGGCCCTTAAATGATCAAAATGTGCAAAAATATGCTTGTATTTGTGTATTTTGTTGTTTGTGAATGTGTAGGTACGAATAGTGCAAAAATCACAAGAAAACGGTGAAAACCGGACAAACACGGACACGGGAACAGATAGAGTGCACAAGAGCCGGAAGTTTCTAGCAAAGGTCATCAAAAGTCAACCCTTGGTCAACCCACAAAAAGACAAAACCTTCAAAATCCTAAAAGAGCCCTTAATGTTAAAACAATTTCAGCATAAGTCCCTAAACCCTAACACCGTTATCTCCTTTTTATAAAAGAGATAACGGTTGTTATCTCTTATAAATATAAAACCATTTAACCAAACTGGCCCAATACCTTTTATAGACCCGGGCCCAAGTCAACAACCTAAACCCCTGGGTCAAACAAAGTTATAAAAAGGAAAGAAAAGGCGCGGGAAAACCCATTTTTACTGTTCATCATCGTTCTCACAAATTACCCTGCTAAAACAAAGGGTAAATCTCAATTAATGACGTGGCTATAAGATTCGAGTGCTATGCTACATGTCAGCAAAAGGAAACGTCCTCAAAAGCTTCTATTGGTCCGTTTACACAAAGGGAATGACACGTTGGAAGCAAACAAACACACCTTTGATGGAATTTTGCACTAAATCCTTGGTAAAAGAAGCACAAAGCCTCTGACACACGGAATGCCACGCTGGCCATCCGTGTGCTCACACTTTGATCCAACGGATAAGAAAGAGCATCAAATGATTGCAAGAATTGAAGGGCCAAGATTTAGAGATCAAGGAGGAGCGTTTGCAGAGTTCTAGATCCTTCTCTCAAGCCTATAAATACAGGACCTTCCTCACTCACATGGATATCTAGCTTAATTTAGGAGTAGTGTAAAATTAGCTTTTAGCTTATTGTAATTTTCTAGCTTATTGTCATTTAGGTCTTTGTAATTTTCATTTAAAAAGCTTTGTAATCTGTTTTAATTAATAAAAGTTTGCACTTCACTTTTAATCTTGTTCAATCCTGTTTTTACTTAATGTGCAATAATAAGCAATATGGTTTGATAAATCT